>JAUKPP010283565.1:0-20409 GCA_032273245.1 Phyllaplysia taylori
GATATGTCTCTAAGGTGGTTAGGAAGAGCATTCCAAATAGATGGACCAGAGAATGAAAAAGCCCGTTCCCCGTACCTCTTAAGATGAGTGCGTGGTGTTGAGAGCAAATGGGAACCACCAGATCTTAAAGATGCACTTGTAACTGCAATATTAGCGTCATTTCTGCGCGTAAAAAATCGGGGTCTGTTCGCGTAAACTGGCGCTGTCGTGCAATGGGTTCTTGGATTCGGTTGATTTTGGTATCAGAAAAAACTTAAATGGATGAGGATTGATCGTTACAAAACAGAATGTTTCTATCTCTTACCGTCTTTAAGTTATTTCAGTTTAGAGTCGATCAATATAAAAAAAACACCCTGTATAACTATGAGGCCCTCCACCTGTAGGGGAGACAGGAGATACTACTAATAATATATTAATCTAATATAATATTTCAACTGGGTAGTTGCCTTATCTAGCCTCTTCTAGGTCAGGAGGAAAATGACACTTTTTTGGACCTCGCTAGATTTAGAGTAGTAGAGTCAGGGCTCCATCGACCAGAGTGATTATTTAGGCTACATCAGATGGGCGAATAAGATTTTCTGTATTTTTCCCCCAACATCATGCTAGATGTGTGAGATTAACCGGAAGAAGCTCTAGCAAAGAGAGATGGATATATAGAGAAAAGAGAGATCGAAAGGGGCGGGTTATTCACAGATTCTTGGTCAGAAAATGCATTACTGATACGCAGTGACTATTCGGACATGATTCTGCGTAGCCGCGCCCCCTAGAGTCACTTCCGGAAGCAGACAGCGGTGCCCAAAATATTTTCTCAACATCGGGTTGTAGACAACTACTGTCAGAACCATAATCGATGACAATAATGTCCCATCTCACAGACCAACAAATGGGTACAAAAACCATACATTTATATTTAGTATTTTTGGCTTTTATTTGCAAGGAAGAAACTTAAGCACAGATCATCTGAGCTTCAATTTTTGCCTGCCTAATGGGAATCTGGTGTTAAACCATGAGCTTATTAAAGGCCTGGGAAAACTCGAGAGCAACCTAAAAACCATCTCAAAGTAGGCCTACCTGATGATAGGGCTAAGACCCTGTCAGTCTCGGGCTGTGACTGTGAATGAGATTGTTGATTAAACCATGAGATTTTTTAGGTTGAGCCATAGATATTATTATAATTCTCATTGCTCAGGTTTTGCCTTTCTATATCCATGAAGGTGTAGGAATACCATAGGCCTACATGGTACAGTCAAACACTAGATTCCTACTATGTGCATGGCAACGGGGAGTAAACTGGCCTGTACCCTAGGATTTTGGGGAGGTTTTTTTTGTGTAAAATGATATGACTTTTCTAAAATAGTTGTATCTGGGCTAACATGTGTTTTTCAGCTTTTCTTCCCTCATTTTCCCCAGCATCAAACCAGTATATGGGGCGCAGCATCCTCCTCCACAAACTGACATCACTTCGTAAGTTGATTTCACCATTATGATACAAATTTTTATCATATTTTTCTTGCTTTTCGTCCTTCCCTGTTATGGATTGTACTATTTGCTTATGTGTGTATATCTGATGGACGTAATTTTCTCTTCTCTAACCAGTTTTTATTTTAGTGTCATTATCAAGGGTTCTTCTTGTTTGTAATAAAGACTGCAATATTAGTTGAAAATATTTTGATTAAAAGGCTTTAATATTCTATAGCTACAGGTACTAAAACTATATTAATAATAGTTGCACAAAGTTGTCCTTTTGATGCTGATAAAGATATCTAGTTTCCCTCGAAAATGCATTGTGAGAAAATCTCCAAACACATTATAATTATACAAATAACACCCCATTCTCCAACCCCTTTTGGAAACCTCAACATCTACTTAATTTTGAACTCTGGGACCCTCTTTACGCTGTTCAGAATATCGTTGGTGCTCTGAAGGAACCTTGCTAACTTAACTTTTGATGAAAATCGTTTTTTTCCACCAAGCGATTCTTGATACCTTAATACACAATATTTATAAATATTATAGGCCTACCTGAACTCGAACTATAAATGCTAGAAAAAATACCTTTAATTTTTTCTTCTATAACCTCGCATTCCATGATAGGCTCGAGTCTGCGCCGTTGAACCTCGCAATCTCCTCCACCTGGTCACTACAAAGCTGTCTGGTCATCAAAGGTCACTGCTCGCAGTCCCTTTTGTTATAGTCACAGACTCTCGTCAGATTATATTTGAGATATTTAATGTATGAATAGCTTTCCCATCCTCTTGTTGACATTTGTCTGTGTGTCTGTGTTTATCTCTCTTTCTCTTTCTATCACTCTGTATGTGTTTGTGTGCACAAACCTGTGTTAAAGAGAGCGTTGATTTATCAACCACCCTTGACAAAAATTGTTGTAACTTATCAGATATTGAAATAATTTGGGCTCTTTTTTAGCACAAGATACCCCCCCCCCCCCCCCCCTTTTTTTTTTTTTTCCCCTTTAAAAGTAATTACTTAGATATTTGATGCTTCAGATTTATAGGCCACATAAATGCAAAAAATTACATTTGAGGGTAGAACACCCCTTTAAAAGCTGAAGCATGGTCAGTACCGTAAATGCTCATGTATAAGACAACTTGTAGAGATAAGACGGCTTGGGGTATACTTAGACCCCTGAAAATGGAGCACTTTTGTATGTATCTTGTGTAAAACACAGGTAGACTTCAGTTAAATCAAGAATCAAGATTCTATTTGTGCATGTCGTCAAATCCAGGACCAAAAAGAAAAGTTCCATTGAGATTGTTAGAAATTCCTCATCTTTCAAACGAATTGACCATCATATATCTGTTGGTATTTGTCCGAAGACTCGACGGTCCAACCAAAGATTAATATGATGCCAGGGTCGTTTTAGGTTACCTCCTTCGACGAGGATTGTTGCCTTTTTTTTATAATCGGATATCGATTCTTGAGAAATATCTCGTGTATAAGACAAGGATAGACTTGAACAGGCAAAATTTTGGAAAAACTCCTCATCTTATACGCAAGTTTATGGTTGTTTTTTTTACGGTAACACTTTAAGTGGTAATATTTTTGTGTGACATAAAGTTTTTTTTATTGTGTCTCTTTTGTGCTGCTGTTGCATGGCAGGCCTGGCTGGCCAGTGAAGAAGGATGACAAGGGAAAGAACAGCAAGAGGGACCCTTTTCATGATTTTGAGAACAAGACGTCCGACGCCTGGGATGATGGGGATGATGACCTCATTCAAATGTCCAGTCTCAAATTGTCATTACGAGATGTGCAGACGTCAGCCAAAGTTGTCTTAGACAATCACAGCAAGAAAGCAAGTGCACAGCAGCAGCATCCTGAGCAACCGAACTCCAGGAGATCTTGGCCGCCATCGAACTCTGAACATACAAGTGAGGCATTTGTGAATTCTATTCCGAACTTTATGAAATAAATCTTAAAAGTAGATTGCTAAATACTTTTAAAGGGTGTTTTCATTTCAACCAAATAGACATTGTAGTTTTCTCTGTCTTGTTTAGTTGTTGATATTTTGCGTCAAGTTGGTGATTAAGGAAGAGAGTCATAATGTTAGAATTGAAATTTTTGTCGTCTTTTGTCAGTAATTTCCATTATTCAATATATTTGTAATTTTGTATCAACACAGATCAAACAGTGAAGTATTAGCAGAGATTTGTTAGAATTGCCGTGGAACAAAAATTTATCTATCCTTTAAGATTGCCAAGCATTCCTATTGGTGGAAAAGAGAAAAACAATTTTCTACTTTATCCCGCTCAGGAATTCAAGGAGACAAAATGCATTCAAATGGATGCATAATATGTCAGGATTTATTTCACCAGACGTGTAAAGCTACAACAAACCAATGTATGGAATATGTACTGTGTGTTCAAATGTCTATACACTGCATTGGTGCACCCTTTTAAAAGCTTTTATGTACAGCTGTTCACGCCAGCTCTTCACTTAAACTTTGCTTACACAGTGCATGGCTGTGGATGTAGCATACTGCTAAAGCAGAATAGAGTAATGCAGTCTAGTTACTTTCAGGACATACTATACACATGTTGTACACCCATATTAGCTGTGTCTGAACAAGTTCTCCTGAATCTCTGCAGATGACAGCTCCTCGTCTTCGCAGCAGTCCTCAGTCCACTCGTCTCCCCCACACCATCAGCCGAGTGGCCCAGGGCTTGGGGTCAGACTCAATAGCGGAGGTTACCAGCCCCCCAAGATGACCTCTATACGATATGTGACCAGCAAAACTCCTGACCGAGAGGCAGCCCGTGTAGAGAAATTCAAGACAATATTCACGGATGCATCTTTGGATCTCAGTGAGTTGTCAAATAAGATGATGTGTGGCTGAGCTCACAATAGCTGTTGTGCTGTGACATCTATTTTTTTATGAAGTTAAACTAAAGACAAAAAAGCTTCAACCTCCCCTATGTAATACAAGTCATATACTGATAATGCGTCTTCCCTTTCTAAGAGATGTAGTGCTTAAAATTGTATAAAGTTGCCAACATATAATTGACAGCATTTTACAACGCCACAGACATTTACACCTTCCTTCCTGGGGTAAAAGAGAGTTAATATAACTTCCTTTCCTCATGAGTTATTGTTAACTGCCATCAAGTTTTGTGTATAATTTCTTTTTAGCATGATGAAATTAATTGTCTCCCACCCTGCATCATCATGTTTCTGTGTCTTTTTCAGCGGAGCTCCGCAAACTCTGCTGGTCAGGGATCCCTAAATCTGTTCGTCCTACTGCTTGGAAAATTCTCTCTGTGAGTACTATGTTACACAGTGGCATCATTATGGAAAGAGTGACCACAAAGCTTGTGTGTATAAATGCTTGTGATAATGCATTGGACTGGTGAAAGAGAGATGTTTGTTCGATGGATACTTGATTGTGGTTGATTTATCTTTATTGATTTGTAGTGTGGTCTGAATATGATGTGATAAAAAGTCTCTCACCTGGTACTCATCCACAGGTTTTACTTTTATTTATGAGGTTTTGATAATTGTGAAAAATGAAAGTACTGTCACATTACCTTTGAATATCTACCTCTTTCTTGCTTGTTTGTTCCAAGAATCTTAAGTATTAAACGAGTATTAGTGTTTTTTTGGGAATGTTAGGCCTTATGCCTGGTATGCAGAAGACGGAGAGTTTTTATTTATTGTGTGGGCACTTTTACGAATTATCTGTCTTCTGATGGAATGTAGTGCTCCTCAGCGTTAGCCCTGGCAGATGGGGTCGTAAAACTGTAAGGGCCATAGAAACAAAACACAAGGGATTTAAGGAAAGTTGTAATGTAAAGGGCAATAAAGTAGCATTTTAAAAATAAAAAATCTAAAGTTGCAACTTTCCTGAAAGCATGGTGCTCTTAGAGTGTATTTTCATTTCCTTGAACTTCGTCTGTTGTCAGGGATACCTCCCCACAGCTGCGGATAGACGCCAAGAGACTTTGGAACGTAAGCGCAAGGAATACTTCAGTTACATCGATCAGTATTATGAAACGAGATATCAAGATCAACATGAAGAAACTTTCAGACAGGTATGCAAAGTAATCTGCTTGTGACTTAATTGTTTTGGAATTTATCGGTCTTAATGAGTTAGTATATAATGTGCGTTTGCCTGTGTGTATGAGTGACTGAATGGATTGACATGCTAAGGGAAAGCACCTCTGGATATTCTTTTCTCTCTCTCATTCACCTTATTCTGTCTTCCTTCATTTTCCTTGCATATATATCATTTTCAGAGTGCTTAGTCTTCAGTGGTTGTTGACCATGAGCGATATCAAAGTTGAGGGCAAAAGTGCATTCAATTTCGTTTGAGCCTTTAAAGGACTTTTAAAGAATTTTTTTGTTCTTTTAGTACATTGAATAGATTTACCTTAAATCTGAGAAGAAAATTTGTAGCTCAAAGAAGTGAATGCTTAGAACTTAAATTTAGACTAGTGCCTGATATAAGGTTTGAAATACTTTTGTGAATGCATTTCTCCTATTATTCTGAAATGTATCTTAAAACTTGGATTTTATTTGTCATTTTGGGATTGTTTGATTTCAGTTTTTGTCTGCGTTCTTGTTGAAATGTTCTGGATCATCAGGTCTAGTGACAATCATCTGTCTTGTCTGCCTATCCCCTAGTGGTATTCCATCCTGAATATTTTTGTACCCCTTTTTGCAAATTTGCTTTTTGACAGGGAAAGTAAAAGTACACATTGTCATGTTTGCTGTCATCACACACTTCTTTATGCACTGTATTAGTGATTGTGTTAAAAGAAAGGCAACTGGCTTCTTTGGTGTAAGTATGGCTTGGTTCTTTGCCTATCATGAACAGGGCGCGAGTTTGAGACCAATATGCATCAGTTTTTTAATCAAGTATCTCTGTGTCTCTACTGGGATGTAGTGTCCCTCCCAGCCAGGGTCCAAATAGCCAATCTCTTCAAGACCTTACAGTTTTGAAAGGGGCATAAAACCAACAACAATGTAAAGAAAGGCAACCATGATACTAACAATGCTAACAATAGAGAAGTTTATTGGTTGAGGAAAGGTACAAAACTGTAAAGTAAGGGGCTGTTGACAGGACAAGCGAGGAGGTCATTGCTGCGTTTGGACCCAGCAAATGTTTGTCCAGAACAATTGGAGGAGGATTAATGGGATTTTAAAATTATTTTATAGATCATCTCTCTACTGCCAGCTCTTTTTGATTTCTTCATATTGATCCTTTCTCATGTTGAAATATTTTTGTTATTGATTGAAGCTTTGTCTTACAGCAGAAAGTGATGAGCATCTATAAATTCCCCCTCCTCCTTACACACTCATACACACAAATATACTGTAGGTGGTTGGTGTGCACTGTGTTGCGCTCTTCTCCTTCTACTTCTCTCTTTGTGTTAATTTTGCAGAGTTGCCAACCCTCACGAGTCTCACGGATTTAATAACAATCTCCCACCCTCACAAAAAACATTGAATTCTCACAATTTTATTTTACTAGATCCTAGATCAAGATTTAGATCAGTTTTGGTGATAAGATCAAAACCCTGATAAACTTTTTATTGGCCTGGGATCGTGTGGGTCATTGCTTGAAGACTCGGAAAAGGGGTATCCTTATGGAAAATGGAAAATTGTAGGGAAATAAGCTGAATTCCTTGGCGTCAATTTTATGTAGTGAATGGCTGCAAGTCTCTCTTCTAATTATTTTGAATTTGGAACCAATGGTAGATGATGAAACATGAGTATAACTTATTTCTTTGTGCAAAAGTTCAAATTTCACTGAAAAGAGTAGAATCTCACTAAAGACATTGGGCTTTTCACTAAAATGTCCTAATGAGGGTTTGTAACTCTGATTTTGTCGTAATCTTTTTTCTGGCAGTGTTATGACCTGATAGTGTTGATAGTGCTGAAAAACTAAACTGAACAATTATTCATAGACATTGTTACTCCCTTTTCCTCCATTTACCCCATCCTTTATCCCATCTGATTTTTTGTCACTGAAATTTCTGAATTTCATTACAAGAGAATGTAGTTTGGTGGTAGAATTTGTGATACTGTCTAGTAAATCAATCAGGGGATAAACATAGAGACTTTTTTTTAACCCTAGGAGTCTGAAAAGGTGTAAAGGCATTTAAAAAACTTCAAGAGGACATCTTCATCTATAATTTTGATTTTTTTGTTCTTGCTTTGACTTAAGAGGTCTTTCTTTGTTTTGTTTTGTAAACCAGGACGTCAGGAATGAGTGCAACTTGCCCGCAGAATAACTTAAACCCCATCACCTTTACTTTTCATTGAAACAGGATTGCACTTTTTAGAGGTCGTAGCCAGAAAAGTGCCTCTTAGGGCTGAAGTTTCCCCTGCCTCTCCTCCCCTTTTTTCTTTATGATCTACCTAGTCCCATTTAGGGTTAAGCTTCTCAACTTTACATCCAATATTTTTAAAATTTTGTAGTCTTCCAGCCAAAATGTTGAAAATGCCTTTCACCTCATTGTACTAAAGCCTTTGGAATTGGAGTCAAAGGTCATCACTCTATTAAACAATAGAAGTACATCTCAGATATCTAAAAAATTGTAAGATGCTAAACAAGTCTGCTGACAAAAGTATCCAAATCTGTGATGTGATTGGTTTCATGTAGGTTTACTTCACAAATAGTGCTGGCCTTCCTTGTTGTGGTGGACTTTCTCCTGCTCTTGATACTGTTGTGAAGCGAAATCTGAACTCGAGTGACATTCCCATATATTGTTGCAGAACCTGTGTTGCTGTAGCTTTTACGAGAACCAAATATAATTTCAATTTTCAATGCTGTGCAGATGTGTCACAGTTTTCAGTATGGAGTCTTGATGATGTTGGATTTTAATTTATTTACCTCTGCAAGGTGTGGCTCAGTGTCTCTTTGATTCTTTTTCCGATACTCCCTCCCACTTTCTCTGTCATTCAGCATTCTCTCTGACTTATAACTTGATACAGTAGAACCTGCTCAAACGACCACTTTCGACCAGCTCCCATATTGCATTTTTTCTATATAAATTCCCTCTCTAAGACAACCACCTGTCTAAATGACCACTTTTTTCTCGACATTGGGTGGTCGTCTTAGACAGGTTTAACTGTAATGAGTAGTGATCTGACTCTAGAAGAATCTTAGAACTTAGATTTTCCATTGTGTGCTCCCTTCCACTTTCTCTTCATCTGTGATCACCTGTTGTTCAGCATACTCTCTGGCTTGAGACAAGGTGCCTGGTGGTGACTAGTTTCTCTTTTATCTGCAGTAGAAGCATTTTCATGAATGCACATAGCATCTATTCACATAGTGATAGAACTTTGGATTCTTTCAATATATTTAAGCTCCAGTTTTTGGCATCGTGTTTCAAAGGTTCAGAGGCAATGGCTCTTGTTGTAACCAGGAAAAGCATAGTGGCTTTTTTCACTGATTGTCTGGTTTTGAGAATTGTAGGAATTATAGAGAAATAGTTTTGCCAAAGGTTATAACTATACCACATCATACACTCAAAACCTGTAGGAGTACACTGTGTTGCCACCTGACTGGACAACTGGGACAATGATTTTATAGAGAGAGCACGCCTTCAAAGTTACCAGGTGGGGGCATTTGTTGTTCTTAGGTTCCAAAGGGGAGAAAGTTTTTTCATCTCTTTCATACCAAAGTTACACAGATGTGGTTTTTGGACGGAATTCGTAATTGCTTTCTGTATTGAGCATTCAATTGATTGTAATTTTGTATGAAATAAAATGTGTGTGGTATTCATGAAGTGAAGGCAAGATTAATCCATCAAACGGTCTGGTTTGGTTATCAGTTTTACGTCCCCTGCAACACTGTACGGTCATTTAAGAGACGGGCTACTTCAACCCTGCCTGTCAAGGCCAACCCGGGCTGAGAGGGAAAAAATCCCAGCAGAAAAAAAACCAGATCGTCCGCAATCGGGGATCGAACCAGGGTCTTCCGCATGCAAGGTGAAGAACCTAACCATTACACCACAGCGCCGGTCAATCCATCAAATGATCTGCATTCATCTAGGCATAATCTACAAAATGTCTACTATTTGCCATCAGCCATACTTCTTCACAACTGTGATGAAAATTAAAATAGTCAAGTTGCAGCAACTTTAGCTGATCAAGCCCTTTTGCTGTTAAAATTACCAACCGTAATTACAGTGTGAATAATGTGTTGAGAAGAATGCTTTGTCCCTATCTCCGCCATTGATTGTTCACCTTTATTATAATGTTGATAGCGTGTTGAAAAGAATGTCTTGCTTCAATTACATGTACAATTATTCACACCAGTGCCTGTGGTGTAATGGTTAGGCGCTTCGCCTATCACACAGAGGACGTTTTTCAAGGCCGGCGTGGGGCAGTTTATTTGATCGAGTATATCTCAGTTTTTCTGCTGGGACAATGTCCCTCTCAGCCCGAGTTTGCCCTGACAAGCAGGGTTGAAGTAGCCTCTTCCTTAAAATGACCTCACAGTGTTGCAAGGGACGTAAGCCAAAATCAAACCAAACAATCATTCACCGTAATGTCAATGAAATGTTGAGATGAATGTCTTGTCGCTGTCTCCCCCACCCTACAGTTGATACAGCTGCACACACACGAGTACAACATGATGTGGACTTGTACGGATCACACTCTCACCAGCCCCTCTCACCTCTCTGCCTGTTGTTTCAGATCCATATCGACATCCCCCGCATGAACCCATTAATCCCCATATTTCAGCAGCTCATAGTTCAGGAAGTGAGTAGACAGAACCTCAGATCTCCGTACATACATCAGCTTTTGCCTGCGGGTTTCACGTTTTTTTGAAAAGTTTTTCTGTGTCTGTGCATTTGTCTGTTTCCATGGTAATGGTTGTTCCCCCCCTTACCCTCCTCTTTGCATTCCCTCCTGAACCCTCCTCCTCCTCATCGTCTTTATCCTTCACTCACCTCTAACCACTCCTAATCCTCCTCCTCTTCCTCCTCCATAACCTGCTTCCATCACCAGTGAATGTCAGTACAGTGTCTAGTTGGTACATGACGTGTATGTGTTGTGTTATACCCAACAAGTTCATCAGGGCCCATCCAGCATGGCACAGAAGCACACGTCAAGACACACAAATGATGAATGTTGTGGGACTTCAGTTAGAGGGCAGATAAAGGATGAAGGTTGTGGGAGAGAGTCGTATTACAGAGAAATGATTGAAAAATGTAGTGTTAGAGTGAAAGGTGAAAAACAGTTGTTTTATGTAACATTGTCAAAGGTAAAACATTTACAGTCTTTGCTTCAACAGTATGAATTATGATCTGCAAAAAGTAGTTTGTGAGTTAACATAAAAAAAACAAGAGTCAAAAGGGTAGTGAAAGATAAAGTTGAGGTGTTTAAGAAATTTAGATGTGTTCCTTTATCATTATAACCACACTGGAAAGATTTAAAAAAACCAAAAACATGACTGACATGACAGCATATTGTGAGCTGTGACATACCTGAATGGAGCTGGATGGGACGTGCTGACTCCCTGTGTTGTTCTAACCTGATGCTTGAGACAACTAGTGCTGGAGAACAGATTGAAACATATTTTCAAATGCAATGGTTTGCAGTTTTAGGTGTTGATAGTTTAGGCATGTGCATATCTTTCACGAAAATTCTTCTCAAATGAGATGGTTTGCATTTTAGTCCCTAATTTTCAAGCCAAGTCTCAGATTACAAAGAATGCAACAAAAAATCTAAGCTTCATCTTCCAGGTAATACAAAATGAAACAAGATATGCTAAAATATAACTTTCAGATGTATACAAAATGAAGCAAGAAACGCTAGTGGATAACTTTCAGATTTAACAAAATGGCACAAAGAATGTTAAAACACTCTACAATTTCTCAATACGGGATGGCTTCAGTAAAACAAGCCTTGTACTTACTTAAATGTGGAAAGTCTCCAGACTTTTATATAATGAAGGTACTCTTTAGAAAGAACATTAATATAGTCATACAGTATAAAGTGCAGATTGTATCCATCTTGAGGTTGTTCTCTAAAGGCTGGTGTCTGTTTTGGTTCTTGTGTATTCTGTTGTGTGTAATTTTTCTGGCTTCTGTTTGTTCAGTTTGTTCAGTTTTTTGTAATTGTAATGTCCCTCAGTTCGGCAGCCATGGCGAAGCTATCAGAAAGCGGAGACCTACTTGTGTTGAACACTCTTGAGTTTTACTCCTCCTCATCCTCCTGATCTTTGTCGAGTAATACTTGACTTGTGTAGTGAGATCCTCATAAGCAGGTCTTGACAATCTTTGTTGTGCGTGTGGATCTGTGACTGTTGCTTGTCTGCATGCAGAGTGCACACAGATTAGAATGTCATCAGAGATTGGCTGTGTTGTGCATGTTGTCTCATTTGTTCAATCGTCTGATCCTCTTTACCGTCTCGCCACCACCACCACCACCACCCTCTCTGGATTTAGTCTAGCCATTGTTGGTATTGTTTTATGAGTGTGGTGTCACTGCTTGTTGTTGAAGAGATCCCGAGGTCTTGTGTTTCCTTTTTTGTTTTTGTTTTGTTTTGCTCACAAGATTTTAGTAATTCAGTCTTAATTGTGCTTGCAGAGCCATTTTTATATTAGGTTGAAAGATCTAAAGATCTCTTTCTCTCTCTCTCTCTCTCTCTCTCTCTCTCTCTCTCTCTCTCTCTCTCTTGTCTCTCCTTCTCTTGCTCACCCTCACACTTTCTCTCTCACCCTTGCTCAGTCTATCTCTTGAGTTTATCTATCTGTCCATCAGTCTCTTTTCTCTTTCTTATCTCAGTTGTCAATTTTCCTTCTTGAAGCTCTGTGCTGGTGAAGGTCAAGGAGTCATGGATTGGGGGTGCTTTTTCTTGACATTGTCTATCTGGTTTTGGTGTTTTCTCATTCTACATTCCATTCTTTTCTATATTTTTGCCATTTATTTGGTAGCCTTCATGATATTTGTGGGAAAGTATTTGAATGTAGCTAGTTCACTTCTGGATCCTTCTATGGCTTAGATTTTCTGAAGTGTCAGTTTGGGCCTGTCTATTATACTGTCCCTCTGCTCTCTCTCTCTCTCCCCCTTCTCTCTCTCTCTCTCCCACCAGCGTCTGTAATGTTGCGGTTAGACTCTTTGCCTATCACATAGTGGACAGGAGTTTGATTACAGCGTCGGACAAACATTTCCCTCTCTCTGCTGGGATCCAGGCCTCTGAGCCTTGGTTGGCCTTTGCAGGCTGGAATGATATAACCCGCCTCTAGAATGATCTATCATTGTTACAAGGGGAGTGAAACCAAAAGCCAAAACTGAAAACTTCCTCTCTATCTCTCCTTTCCTGTCTGTCTCTCTCCCCCTAACCTTGCTTCAAACCGTCACCTCATTCTTGTCCTGTACATTGTCGTCTGAAGACATCTTTGCTGACCACTAAGCAGACGGGACGAATTCGGAAGTTTCCAGATCTCAGAAGGCAAAGATTTGCTTTTCTCTCTCTATCTTCTGCTACCTCAGTCATTTTTTTCCACTCGCCTCCTTCATTCTTTTCCTTGTCCTGATCACGATACCCTGGCCTCATTGCGGCATTACTTTGGTTCCGGAGAACTCTTTGTTGGATTGGGTTTACGTAAGCTTATGTTGCTTATTTTTTTCTTTTGTTGCAAGAAGCTCTTCTAACAAGACCAGAGCTAATTTTATTTTTGTGTAGCGATGTTTGTGAATGCATTGATATATTTTGGTTTTTTTTCTTTATCATGAAGCTTCTCCACAGTTTCCGCTGACTAGCTTTAACACAGGCATGCCGGGGGACAGATGTGAGAGAGCACACACTACACGCCACTCGCGTGCGCAATTACAATGCGTCGATATTATCTTTTGATTTTGGACAAGATGTTTCTCCTCCAACAACTAGTGCCATTAATCTGCTTTCACAGATTCTAAAAGATATCCCCCGCATGACTTCGTTAGCTCACTTGTTCCAAGAGAGGCCCGTGCAAGAAGTAAGTATTGCCCAGGAGAGCGAGTGTACTCTGCCAGCAGACTGGTGTAGCTGATATATTATCTGTTCTGGAGTGAAGCGTTGCACTCTCACAGGGTTGTCTCCTGTCACTAACTGCTCGACACTTCTGTTCCTATCACCCCCTCCATCATCACCACTAACTGGCTGATAACTGTAAACCATAGTCAACTTCTCCTCTCACTAACTGGCTGCCACCTCTACACCATAGTAAACGTCTCCTCACACTAACTGGCTGCTAGCTCTGAAATATAGTTGGCTCCATCTCACACTAACTGGCTGCTAGCTCTACACTATAGTAAACGTCTCCTCACACTAACTGGCTGCTAGCTCTGAAATATAGTTGGCTCCATCTCACACGAACTGGCTGCTAGCTCTACACCATTGTAAACTTCTCCTCCCACTAACTGGCTGCTACCTATGAAATATAGTTGGCTCCATCTCACACTAACTGGCTGATAGCTGCAAACCATTGTAAACCCCTCCCACTGTGTTGACACCTACACTTCCATTGGGTGGTTTGTTGGTACTCAGTGTGGTGTGCTTCTTTTACTACTACTTTTTAAGTGTTACTTAATCTACTCTCAGCCATTGAAATCATGTTACGTTATTGATAGTGTCATAAGCCGTACAATCGTAACAAAAAGCAAAAGCAACCTTCAGTTCCCCCATTCATCCACTCTGTTCCACACAAAACATACGGGGCGCGCGCACACACACACACTACAAAAACATATGAATAGGGATGCACACATGGCCTGGTGCAGACACATACACTTTCAACTTTCCTTCAGTCTCTCGTGTAGCTGTTGACTAGAAGCCGTCTCTGTGTAGAGGCAATCTTTTTGTGCTTTGTAAACTCTGTCGGGTCTAATATCAACAGATTTAGCGGTCTCATCCTTTGATAGAAGGTCTCTGTACTGTAGATATTGTAGCCTTCTTTACATCCATTCTGTTGTGATGTTTTTTATTAAGAATCTTAGAAATATCTTGTTCACATTTTAAAAATGGATTAGCCAAAGAATAGGAGACATCAGTTAATCCACTAGCCTATTTCATGTAAGAGTTGTTGAGGAAACATCGGTAGTAAATCTACCTCATAAGTAAGGGAGATTTTTCTTCTCTTGTGTGCTAAACAGTCATTACATTGCATGTCTTGGATTTTTATCCCTTCTTCATTGGGCTAAAAACAGCCAAAGAAGCAGGTCTTCTGTAAATAAGTACCTTCAAATGTTAGATTTATTGCAAATTAATGCAGAAAATCAAATTTGTAAAAGTGTCATTTATTTAATGAAATTCATACCATTCAGATTATATAAGTGTCAAATTGGTTATTTTATGAAATTAACCTTTTTGTTGTTAGGAGAAAAGATTTTCTAGTCTAGTATGTTTTCTCTATTGTTTACACATGGAAAAGAAGTTTTCAAATCAAATTGTTTTACATGCAATGAATATTGGCTTAGGATTTTTCAGAAAATTCAGAAGATGAGGTTGGGGATAAGTTTTATGCTAGTCACATTCCAAGTGGATTATTAAAGTCTCCAGACAAACTTTGGTAAACTGTCAATGAAGGAATTCAGTTAGTGTTTTCATCACTTTAAAATTAAAGTGGATAAAGTATCTTTTGCAAGCTTGTTTACTATGGCACTATGGTATCCTGTATTGCAGAGCATCTTTTCTTATTTGCGATTTTGTTGGGGTTTTTTTCAGTTGCATGCTGAATGTTGTAATTTTGTCCCAAGCCCCTCGGTCCCTCTTCTTGCACGTCTCTCACAAAATTCTCTCCCTCTCCTGTATTCACTCACATGGTCTCCTGTAGCTTGCACTAGCCATATTATGAACTGACCAATTTCCCTTTGTACATGGCTGCTTTGGTATTTGCCTACAGTTTGATAAATTCACTTGATTATTATTACTGAAGTAATATTACTGTATTATTACCGAAGAAGTTGATACTTTAGTAACAGGCTTTTTTGCATTAAAGAACACATTGTCATTTGTGCTATAATTCAAAGAAATTTAAAGGATACAGCCTGTTAAAAGTTAATTTACATGATTAAATCATTGCACTGTTGGTTTTTTTAAAGCAAATCTTTCTTCTCACTTATGCTTGTCAGTCAGTTCACAGATCTCTTCTTGAAACAAATAATATGCAAGAGTTCTCTAACTCTTTGTTATGTTCTGAAAAATATTATTTAAAGAAATCTCCAAATTGTCTTTAGAAAAAGATTTTGGTAGTTCAAGTACTAAGTTGATAACAATATATTTGCCAAAGTAATTGAAGTACTGAGTTGGTAAGAATATATTTGCTAAAGTAATTGAACTACAGAGTTGGTAAGAATATGTTTGCCAAGGTGATATCATATTTGAACATTCGTGATGCCTTGTTTCAGTATGTTCAAAAGTTTGACAAAGACCAATTCAATAATTTATTTCAAGCAGAAAACTTATATCACGTACACCTGTTACTCTTCGTGAACTACATCACCTTTCATTCGAAATAAAAGCTACCCCTTTTTTTACATTTTATTCTGGAATGATTTTATTTGTCAATGCCTACCTTAAGTGCAACACAGCTACAAAATAAATAATGAAGCATAAGGTCAATTTGGGTCCATAAAGATGTGTTTGTATGGTGATTATGGTCCAGTACACATTGGGAGCATTTTTGGATTAGTTTCACAAGTGAAAATCTCTGTTGGTTATCAGATTTTGATAAGGAGATGAGTGGCTCTCCAACGGAGATGGTATTGTGAGGGATCCAATCGGATTCAAACAGGGTGGTGATATTAGGGGTATAGAAACATGTAGAGAGAAAAAAATCAGGCACCACAACCTCAACAAACCGTATATAAAATTTTAATGAAGAATATATGTGGGATTTTGACATAGATGTGGTGTCTTGGGTGGTGGTACTGGTCCCCCGAGTGAGGTATTCCGTCCAGCATGTGAGTGGGAAAAGACAATGGGATGTCTACTGTCAGTGTCAAGAGATTTGGGAAAGGTTGAAAGCTACATGCATGGCGTTGGTTGTCTAGTCGTTAGGCTGCTGGGCTCGTGATCTAGAGGTTGTGGATTCGAATCCCAGCAAGGGTCAAGGCACTTCAAAATCTTGTCAGTTTGTCAGTGTTCCTGTGAAATGGCAGCTTGCATTGTATGCTTCACGGGAAGTTTAGATTGTTCCAGATTGCCATTAGGCCTGCTGGAGTAATAATACAGATATTGTTGAGCACCTGTGTGTACACATGGGAATAGGGGCTATATAAATGATGGACATTATTATTATTATTATCGGACACACAGGGCTCAGTGCAACAATCAGGTCAGAGTTAAACTTTATGTGGCCAGTCCTCACTGAGATTGCCGAAACTTTAGAAAAATGTTGGAAAAAATTATCAGGTACCGCTGAACTCTGTTCTAGGTGTTGTGGCCTATGTTCACTGTGTGTAGCTTTTGTGGGATAAATTTTAATGGAAATTTGTATACCATGTTCATGGTGAAATTAAGACTAAGCTCAAAAGAATAGCATTTAATTAAACATATTTTGAAACTTTTCTTGGTTGTATGTTTTATATTTATTTTATCTGAGTTGCTGGAAGAAATTTCCTGCTTTTCATTTTCAACACCTTATGGCATTTGTGTTTCACATTTTTTCTTCTTTTTTAACATTTTTTTAAATTATTAAATTAAACACTTTTTCCTTTTACAATTTTCTATTTCATATTTTAGATCGTAGATTGTGCAGAGTTGATGATAAAAATTATTTTGTATCTGTCCAGATATTTGAGCGTATTCTGTTCATCTGGGCCATCCGACACCCGGCCAGTGGCTATGTCCAGGGCATCAACGATTTGGTTACCCCGTTCTTTGTTGTCTTTCTCTCAGAGTACATTGAGAATGGTAAGAAGATTGTGGTCAGTTTGTGTTTCACATTTCATCTCCAGTAGTCACTGGTAGATTACTTGTCTCTTTGTGCCACATGTTACAAATTCTACAATGAGCAAAGTCAAATATGTTGGCAATATGAGTAAGCATAAAGCCACCATACTAATTGCCTATCTTTATAAAGCATTTTTATTAGGAGTAGTAGTAAAAAGTTTTTGTCCGAATCAAAATCCTTTGCAAATGGTCTTTTGCGGGCTTGATTGAAAAAAAGAGAGAGAAATTTAAATTATGTTATGAACACCAGTCCATGTATCTTTCTCTGTTTATGTCTACCCTCTTAGTTATTACTTATATTGAGCTTTGTGGTGTGCTACAGTGGAGACCTGTAAAAAGTCTGGCAATTGTCGGATTTGAGTATTTGACTTTTAATTTCAAAATTTTCCAACAATTCTGTGGGCAGCCACTCACAGGTCTGTACAGTGGCAGTTTTAATCTTTAGCAGCTCTCATACAGCTTTTTCGCTTGTTTGTTTTTTTGTGTGGTTCAACTATCCCCTCACCTCCCCCACAGACATTGAGGTTGAAAATTGTGACCTCGGCCAACTACCGCAGGCCACCCGTGACCTTATTGAAGCCGACAGTTTCTGGTGCATGTCCAAGCTGCTGGATGGCATTCAGGACAACTACACATTTGCTCAGCCAGGGATTCAGATGAAGATCAATGCACTGAGGGAACTGATCAAGAGGATAGATGGTGAGCGAGTGAGACAGTGAGAGATATAATATGAGTTCTGACAGTATCGCGCCATAGATCTTGAATAATGCTGACACAGACAGAAAGATTGAGAGTGAGTGAGACACAGAGAGGTAGAATATGAGTTATGGCAGTATCGCGCCATAGATCTTGAATATGCTGACACTGACAGATGAATTAAGAGAGTGAGACACTGAGAGATGGAATATGAGTTATGACAGTATTGCGCCATAGATCTTGAATATGCTGACACTGACAGATGAATTAAGAGTGAGGGAGACACTGAGAGATAGAATGTGAGTTATGACAGCATCGCACCATAGATCTTGAATAATGCTGACACTGACAGATGAATTAAGAGTGAGGGAGACACTGAGAGATGGAATATGAGTTATGACAGTATTGCGCTATAGATCTTGAATAATGCTGACACTGACAGATAGATTGAGAGTGAATGAGCTGCAAGAGGTTAATGGTGAGTGAGTGAAACACTGAAAGATAATTAATATGAGTTGTGACAGCATTGCGCCATAGATTTTGAATAATGCTGGCACTGACAGATCGATTGAGAGTGTGTGAGACACCAAGAGATAGATGATGAGTTAAATTGACATTGTGCCCTAGTTGCTTTGTAATGCTGACACTGACAGATAGAGAGTAAATGGGAAGCAAGAGACAGATGATGAGTTATGTCGGCCTTGCATCATAGTTTTTGAGAAATACTGACACTGACAGATAGATGGTAAGTCATGCTAATACTGTGTCATAGTTTGGAGTTGTGATGGTGGTTAGCGAATATATGGTTTCTTATGAAGATGCACTGTAAGTTATTCCATCTCGAAGTGATAGGTGGGGAATTAATGCTATCAAGCAGCCACTGCAGGTTCTGTGGGAGCTAGGTAACGCTCAGTAGCAGATATCAGAAGTTTTAACTTGGAGGTTAGGAGGGCTAAACAAATTGTAGTTTTATCCCTATAGCACAATTTAGTCCCATTTATAGGTTGTTTGAATAAACAGGGCAATTGCTGATTCAAAATAAGAGAGACCACTTGTTAAACAGTTTTATTTTTTCTTTGACAGTGGGAGAGTTGTGTGACAATTTTGACTAAATAAATGCTTATGCAGTGCTTTTATGATTATCTTGTCTCAGCGCCACTGTTTGCCCACCTGGAGAAACACGACGTGCAGTTTCTGCAGTTCTCGTTCCGCTGGATGAACAACCTGTTGATGCGGGAGATCCCGCTGCGCTGCACCATCCGCCTGTGGGACACATATCAGGCGGAGCTCAACGGCTTTGCAGACTTTCACCTGTACGTGTGTGCTGCTTTCCTCAAGAGGTTCTCGGAGGATGCACTCAGGGAAAATGATTTCCAGGTGAGGATTAGGATGAAAAATTATAAACCTACTTTTGTGTCATGTATTTTACAGTGGACTATGTATGATTCATGTCAGCAGGGAGTGAAAAGACCACCAAGTCATCCAAAGCTCAATTTAGTTGTTTTATAAATAGAAAAGAAGAGCTGGGACTAAAAAAAAGAAATCGGCTTAACTGAAAACCAA
This sequence comes from Phyllaplysia taylori, assembly GCA_032273245.1. Taxonomy (NCBI): domain Eukaryota; kingdom Metazoa; phylum Mollusca; class Gastropoda; order Aplysiida; family Aplysiidae; genus Phyllaplysia; species Phyllaplysia taylori. Next base: position 19,667 of record JAUKPP010283565.1, read on the forward strand.
CTGAAGTAAGTAAACACAAGTGGAGTCAACTGTATTTCTGTGTGTATGAGTTGAATTTAAAGTTCTATAGGAAAAATAGTTGATAACGGTTTTCCATTTTTTAAATTCCTCCACTACCAGTTTCTTTCTTTAGCGTAAAGTTAACATAAAAGGACCTTCCTCTCTAACCAAACTGCAAGTAAAATGCTGGCAGTAAATTGCCCTAGAACTATGCACTGAGGCACAAAATGGCCCACAGTTGCTGACTTTGTGGGCTCTTGTGCCCTGGCCTTCGTTGGAACAGCAATCTCCCAGATATTACCCTTTCCTTAGTGAACAAGTAAGCGAAGCAGCCAGACTGGTCTGACTGCTAGAGAGTTTACGCCTGTCATATATGACATAAAAGATTTAGATTTTAAATTAAAACAAATAGTTCAATCTCTTACTCAGTATTTATGCTAGAAAAACCCAAGGTTAAATTTATTTACAGTGCATTTTGGGTCAGATCTGCCCCTTCCTCCCCGGGGAAATCCTGCTGTTGTTACTATTTCTATCAAGTATGGGGACAGCTCTATTGCTTGAGAGTTAATGCCTCTCGTATGTTGTAAAATATCTAGATTTAAAATTAAGACCTCTTCAATATTCTTATTAACGATGTAAGTCAAATAGAGAACAAGTACCCTAAGGTAAGCATAGGACAATATGCAGATGACACAGCAATATGGGTAAAGGCCAACCATGCCCCAAACAAGAAAAGCAAACTT
>JAUKPP010283566.1:0-10541 GCA_032273245.1 Phyllaplysia taylori
ATCTCGTACGTGCGGAAGGCATCTTGGCTTGAGATTTAGGACGTATCAGATACGTGGGCTGTCACGAAAGGGTTAAGAGTGCCGAGAGGAGAACAACAAGAGCCACATTTGACTCATTTGTTGAGATTTTCCATCACAAGTTTGAAGTTTGTGATTGTGTGTCAGTTGAGGAGGCTCTGTTACTGTTGCGGTTCTCAGTCCACAAAAAAAAAAGAAGCACACAATAACAATAATAGGCCTAGCCTACTTAATATAATAGATATCTCTTGTGCTGCAATTGTCGCCCAGTGCCAAATCTCGCCCACCTAATCGGAATCTGGTGTTAAACTGTGTATTCCTACGCGTCCTTAAGGCTTAGGTGGGCGAAAACTGGGTCAACCTAGATACATTGAGATCTAGATCTAGATCTATCTCTTGTGCTGCAATTTTTGCCCAGTGCCAAATCTGGCCCACCTAATGGAAATCTACTGTTAAACTGTGTATTCATACACACATTCTTAGGTGGGCGAAAACTGAGGGCAACCTAGATCTAGAAGATCTATATTATATCTCTTGTGCTGCAATTTTCGCCCAGTGCCAAATCCCGCCCACCTAACCTAATGGGAACCTAGCGTTAAACTGTGTATTCCTACGCGTTCTTAGGTGGGCAAAAACTGGGGCAACCTCGATACAGCGACAGCGAGAGCAAAGAAAGGTCCAGCTTACACTTACACAATTACAATTACAATCGAATTTTTATTGACTTTTTTTTTAGGTGTAGTGTTGATCTAGTTCCGTTCGTTTAAGTTAAAGTTTGGGTATCGATGTCGCCCGGGTGTTGAAGAAGAGTGATCTAAGCGTGAGACTAGGAGAAAACACTTACGGCAGCATTTTTTATTACAATTACAATTCAGAACTGTTTCAGTTTTTGCCCACCTAAGATTATAAAACGCATAGATCTAGATCTATGAATACAGTCGAGCAGAGATTACTCGTACCTGCCGTACTCGAATTTACTGATTGCTCGATCAAACACAAGGGGGAGTGGTCGAGAACTCACCCCGCGCGTCCCCGCGTGTCAAAACTCATCATTACTACACATTACCTGTAGATCTAGGCGCTGTGTGTGTAGGGCGCTAGAGCTTTCGTGACCCTACTGGCTCTACTACTAGCCATGTTGTAGGGGGGATGCGGGGGTTGGGAATATGTTGAAGACAGGCGATAGTGTGACGTGTGTGTTTAAGTATATGGATGTGGGAGTTTTGAAAAGAAGTCTGGAGAAGATGAGAGGGGAGTGATAGTGATAGCCGCTTTATAAACGGTGGCACTGGGAGAGAGAGATTGAGAGAGAGAGAGACATGAAGAAGAAAAAGAAAGAAGAAACTAGACTCTGATTTATAGACCACCATACCGGCGCAGGGAAGAGAAAAATGCAGGTCTTCAATTTCATATTGGAAGACAACACCGTAAGAGAGATAAAGAGAAGATAGAAAGAAAGAAAGCGAGAGATAATCAGAGGGAGAGAGAAAGAATCTGATGTAGGTTGAGAAGCTGAGAGAAAGGAAACGAGAGAGAGGAGGGATAGAGAAGAAGAATAATAATAGTCTTCCTGAAGAAGCTGAATAGACGGTTGTGATCGTGAAGAAAGGATAGAAGGAAAACGAATGAAACCGGATGCCTGTCTGGAAAAACAGTGCTTGCGGATGCGTACTAGGCAAAATCAACAGAGCAGGAATATTAGGGCGGGCTTTATGGGCTGAGTGAAAAAAATCGTATTTTGGCTGGCGTTTTTTTCGTGCCATAGGTACTTGCCCTATCTCCGCTCTTTAATTTCATAATCAAGGATTGCTCGAATTATGGATGTGTCGAACACATTTGTCAATCCCCAAACGTGTTCGAGCTATCCGTGCTCGACTGTACATGGTTTAACAATAGTAGTGGGATGCACGAAGCTAGTCGCCAGTTTTTTTAACTAACTAAGTGTTCCAATCATAATTGGCAATACTCACAGTAGCTCACAAAATCACATGCTGGCGGGGGGAGTTCAGTTGAAAGTTACTTATAATGTATCAAAAATATCGTTGGCACCCTTGATCCAACCATGCGTGCGACCAAAATTTCGGAAATCATTTTTTGATCCTATTGCATAGTGTGGACTCCAATACACATTTTGTTAAAACCCAGGCCTCGACAGATTATTGGAAAGTGTTTTAATCTTGCCGTAAGCCATGCGCCCCTATCCAGTATTCCCAGATGTCTCTGGGCCGGGACATTCGGCCGCACGCTGTTTTACTTGCTACGTGGTCAGCTGGCTATTGAATCAAATAAGAATAGGATGAGTGACGAGGTGGCTACCGGTGGACCGTGGCCTTTGTCATTTAGGACTGTGCGACAACATCAATAGAAGCTACCACCCTTGTTGAGATTTTGATCAATCAAATCTTGTTGATGAGGAGACATTAAGCATTTACACAGCTCTTGGTCGTCAGTTGTTGTGGGAACCAGTATTGTGGTTGAGGTGACAATGCGATCAGAGAAAGACTGAAAAGCATTATGCCAAAATGTATAATAAAAATGCTATAGTATATTTCAAATGCAAAAGCAAAATAGGGATAAAATTATTCGCCGTCTTTCATGGGTCCATAATTAGCTTTTGTATGTGAGAATAAGTTTGGATGTTTGATTTTCATGTTAATATTCATATCATTAAGTACCCTTTATATCCAGGGACTTATTGTTAATCTTACTTTTACTTTTACTGATTTGAATAAAGGTAAAGGTTCACATAAAAGTAAGATTATCTTATTTATTTTTTTGGGGGGCCTGACGAAGACAGGAGTCGCTGTCGCAAATTTGCCCACCCCCATATATATTTTCTTCAATAAAATATTCTTACGGTTTGTTGAGGTTGTGGTGAGTGATTTTTTTCTTTACATGTTTACATAAAAGTAAGGTTCACATAAATGCATGCTGTGCATTTAGGCAGAAACTACTGTATAGATGTGTACCATGTCATTCTTTGTTATTTTTAGCATGAAAGTAGGATAGGGAGATGATATCATATCTCACTGAAAAGAGTAGTATCTCACTATGAAATCATGATAAAATTTCCTTTTGAGGGTTGGCAACTCTGCATCTGTGCTCAACTGTTGTATTACAGTAAAACCTCGATATAACACACTCCTGCTGGACCCAAAGTTTTGAATGTCTTAGCTGAGCACCGATGTCTGTGGTGTAATGGTTAGGCGCTCTGCCAATCACACAGAGGACGTGAGTTCAAGGACCGCGTGGAGCAGTTTTATTGATCGAGTATACCTCCGTTTTTCTGCTGGGACAATGTTTCTCTCAGCCCAGCTTGGCCCTGACAGGCAGGGTCAAAGTCGCCCGTCCCTTAAATGACCTCATAGTGTTGCAAGGGATGTTAAGGCAAAACCAAAACGATCCAAACCAATCTTAGCTGCGGTGCGGAAATTAGCCAATTAATCCAATAGAGAACACAAAGTCCTGTCGGTGAAGCAGTAGTAAGAGGAACGATGCTTGCGTTTGCCGTTTATGAGTTAAAACTATCGCCTCTTGTCATTCGATTTTTTCCTCAAAACCACGGTTCACCACACACATGAGTATGTTTTAGCCAGGTAGATAATACAGAGGTTCTACTGTATTTCGTTCATCCTAGTTTGCCTTTTTTTCCCTCTGGTTTTTATTGATTATTGTTTCTTTCTTTTATTTTGTTTCAGAGTGATTGGAAACTGCATTGACTGACCTTCATACAGGGTGTCTCTGTCTCGTCTCCACCATTTAAAGCCGTACTTGTTTTGCAGACAGTTTCAAGCAACATTTCAACCATTGTCTATTACTACCATCGTAGCTATTGGTTTTGTTGGTGTGCATTGGACAATGAGTATCTGAAAAAAACATACAGAGACATTTCAACATCAACCGCTTGTAAGACATGGTGTCGTTTGATCCAGAAACCAACTGTGTAGAAGCTTTTGATATTTCAGGCTATGTAGACGTGTTCATTGATGGAGCTTTCTACTCACGATGCGAATTTTTAGAAAGTGTCAAGGTTTGTTTGGTGTTGAAGCCTAGTAAGGATGTTGGAACTTTGGATGATAAAAGCCATTCTCTTTCAAATGATTTAGCCAGCACAGGAGACGGGCATGTTGGATCTGAACACTCTGCATCTTGTCAAAGACAGGGGCATTTGTTTGCCACCCGTGTGACTGGTGAGGACGCTTCATCAACTTTCAAGGAAATCACAAATCCATCTTTTAGTGAATCTTCAACAGATGCCAGCATTACACATGCAGGTCTTCCTGACAGTAACGTGGTTGCCAAGTGGGACACTATAGAAGATCACCAGGTCTCAACAGCTCTCAGTGAAAATGAATGTGAAGATATAAATTGTGATCAGGAAGCCGTAATAGAATTTGTGAATGATGATGGGCTCTCAGAAAATGGAATTCTACCGGTAATCTGGAAAGAATCAAATGAGCGAAGCTGTACGGATGTTCAGAATGATATACAATTGGTTGATGTGAAATCCGAATCAAAACAGCCTCATGAAAGAGTATCAGGTTCTAAGCAACACTATTGTCCTATTTGTGGCAAAAACTTTAGCAGCAAAGAGGAACTTATAACCCACAGACGCAATCCCTCAAGTCGCGTGAGTTGTGTTTTGTGTCAGGACTCATTTCCTTCAGAAGTGGCTTACTTCATACACTTTTGTAGATGTCATCCCACCACAGAACCCAAAACTCAGTTTGGTGACTACATTCGCACTAACAGTCCAGTCACATGGAGTGCAGATTGGCCAACAGTAAATTGTCCTCTCTGTCTCAAAGGGTTGAAGGAGTATAATATTCTCAGACATTTAGAGTCGTGTCATTTCAGAGACCCATCCTATGTCTGCTGTGTTTGCAACATCACATTTTGCTCAGGGGAATTATGGCGTCGGCACTGTCACTCCCACAAAAAGAACAGAAAAGTCGGTGGATCGTGCAGCACTACTGTAACTTCGGCCACCTCTATAGCTTTGTCAGCTGAGGTGAATGCGCCGATTGTCTCTCGTGTAAGGGGAGAGTCACATAACTTGGAAGAGGAACCCTCTGTGGTACAAAAACTGCAATCTGAGGAAGATAATTCCTTTACGCAAAGTGATACAACATTCTCATCATTTTCAACAGTAACTTTTGATTCTCCAACTTCTGTCACTTGCTGTAATAATAACTTTAATGATGGCAAATCAAGACAAGACAGTCACTCAATGGACTCTCGGTCCTCCATTATCCTCAAGGATAAAAAAAGTCACAGTCTATCATTGCCTCCTGATCATGCGACAACAGGCAGGCAACTTACAGTTTCAAGGGAACAAAGTCGATCCAAATTCCAAGATAATGCTAGAGGCCATGATGGCAACAATGCTTTATGCACACCAATTTTTCTTTTTGATGATTCTGATAATGGGAATGAAACACATTTGAATGTACAGGGAGGGGACAAGAACTTTAAGGGAGCAACAACTTTGGGTCAAACTCAGAAGTCAAGGAAAGGCAAATGGGATGCTAGCCACCTATGTTGTGAATTTTGTAGAAAAGACTTTTTTAATACAAGAGATAAGCGTGCACACCGTCTGAACCCATATTGTGAGGTGAAATGTGTAACTTGTAACAGTATTTATTCTTCCAAAGGGTCATTGTTTAAACATTACTGCCGGGTTCACCCAAGTGCTCAAGATCTTAAGGAACAGTTTGGTTATGAATTCTCATTTGTTAATTTGAAATTATTTATGGACCACAAAGTCTGCCCTCTGTGTATGACACCTGTTAATGACAAGGATTGTGTCAAACATTTTGATGTTTCTCACTTTACCAACCAGTTGTTTTTGTGCTGTGTGTGTGGTCAAGACTTTAGCACAGAACACTCGTGGAATGAACATTGTCACAAAGATCATGGTCAACAAGATACGGCAACTGGTGGGGACATCACACATGGGAAGAAGAAAAAGGGCAAGTACATGACCAGGAGAGGGGAGTGTCAAAAGTCTGTGACTGCAAAAATTGCAAAACTTTCCTTGACAGATGAGAGGCTTCATAAACTTGTTATATTTTCCAGAAATAAAGATAGAAATGGACAAACTATGAATGAAGGTGGGGAACATCAGTGTAAATATTGTAAGGAGACTTTCCCTTCCAAGCTTCAGTTATTGTCTCATCCCAGGAGAAAGACAGCTTTAAAGTCAGAGTGCAAACAATGTGGGAAAGTTTGTGGTGATCAGGCAGAACTTATAATCCACGAGAAGAAAATGCACGGCTCAGGCTTGGTTTATGATGCTGCAGGTCCCTTTAACAGTCGGTCAATGATAGAGTGTCCACTGTGTCTCATCAAAGTCCGCCGCATTCTTGTGCATGTACGTAAGAAACATACAAATGAGTCACTCTTTGTGTGTTGTGTCTGTGGCAAAAGCTGCCAGTCTAAACCCGAGTACACTCGCCACTGCGATGCCTTGCATACAGTCCGAGAGAAAAGCCTCTTACAATGCTCAGTATGCGACAAGACATTTGATAATCGTAGCGATTTTAACAGCCACAAAACTACTCACAGGAAAATCTGCCGCTTCTGTGGAGAGAACTTTTTACTGCATAAACATCTAGAGCAACATTACTTAGAAAAACATGATGATATCCTGATTCCTTGCAATCACTGTGATAGGAAATTCCCCTCAGTATCTGCACTGAAAACACATGAGAAATATATTCGCTGCCTTCCTCTCCAGCCATGCCCCAAGTGCGGTTTGATGCTGCGATGTGTGAAGAAGCACATGAAAACCATGCACGCAGACGTGGAACCCGAAACTCAGTGCAATATTTGTGGTAAGAAGGTAAAGAATCGACGGTTGAGTATTCACATGCAGCACCATAAGAACGAGAAAGTCTCATGTCCTGTGTGTTTGAAAGTGTTAAAAAACAAAAAGTCTTTGAACAGACATGTAAAACTCGTTCACTTTGTGGAAAAAATGCACGAATGTCAGATTTGTGGGAAAAAATGCTCCATGAAATCAAATCTTAGAATTCATATGAGAATTCATTCTGACAACAAGATGTTTCCATGTAAATCCTGTGATCAAGGCTTTAATTACAAAGCATCTTTGCTCAGCCACATGCGCTCAAAACACCCAGGTGTAGAACCTAAACATGCACTTTGATATTTTCCATTGTATAGGCTTTACATTGTCAGGCCAAAAGGTTAAATACTAATCCTCATTTTTATAATTTAAACTGAAATTCACATGTATTTTCTTTAAAAAAGTAAGTAGCAGCACAAGGAAATGAATACTTTGTCTGACATTTGACATTTTTATTATTTGAAAATGTTTTAGAGAAAGATCATATACAATGTATAGGCCTATCTTTTCACTTTAATGCTGCTCCCTCCCCCCCCCCCCCCCCCCCTCCCATTTTTTTCCTTTGTTTTTTCCGACACAGAGTAAACATTGTACTCTATATCATGCAAATAAGCACTTAACTTGCAGCCCTATTTTACATGATCTTGAAGTGACGTGTTGTAACTCCTCATTTCCCCTGTGTCGAGTTCGCAAATTCCAGGTCACCTCTTTTGTTTTAAACTCTTCAATAATGAATTAGTGTAACAATTTTGTGTTTAGGCCTTCTATTGTAAGAGACCTTTCTCTATTTAATGATTTGTTGAACAAATATGTGAAAACTTCTTTGAATGCAGCTTATCTCTTGAATATGGTAGGCCTTAAGTATTGTAATCAGTGACCAAATAGAGAGATTTTTTTCTAAGATGCATTTGAGTGGCTATTCAAAAGATGTTGATGATTATACAGTCCTCCAAGCATTCGGCTCTCCTAGTCTGTTATAATGTTTGTAAGTGTGAAAACGCTGCTCATTACTCTCATTGTGTCACCCTAACACTGCTCATCACTGTCATTAAGGCACCCTGCACACAGTAAAAATTTGTTTCTGAACTCTAAATGTGTGCTTCATGGTGCTTTTTTCGCTGAAAGTCAAGTCCATACAGTAGTCTCCGCATAAATGCTCCGTGCTTGGGAGGGCTGCAGAAAAGCATGCATTTAGACCGAGCATGCATTACACACACAAATACTTTAGAAAGAAAATCCGGCATAGTCATAACGAGAGCATTCATTTGAGCGGAGTGAGCATTTAGGCAGAGACTACTGTATGGTATGATCAATTCTTGAACTTGTACTTATACAGGAACAAGATGAGGAAAACAGAGAGACAGGTAGATTAGTTTACTGATTCATACTTTGGGGCCGTTCACAAACCATGTGGAAAATTTTTAACCATTTTTAGACACATGTGAAAACAGTGAAATAACTCTTTGTACTGCCATCCGCCAGTACTTCACAATGTCTGTTGTATCGCCAGCTCAAAACCATTGAATATTGAAGTAATACAAAATCCACTCTCACTCTCACTATAAACACCTCACTTAGCAAAGTGTATGTTTAGCCAGTGTGCCGATGCGCGCAACAAGCTCTCTCTCTCTTGACGCATCTCTGCGGCCACGCGGAGAGGTGCCTAATAGTGTGACACATCATAAGGCGGGATGTAACTGCGTAAATTAGCTCATCATGTTGTCCAACATGTGTATGGCCTCCCTTGTCCTGCTCTCATTGTACCGGTGCCGCCATTCTCTCTATAACGCCAGTTTTCTAATGGTCCCATGATTGGCAGTTTAACGAGTTTTTATTGTATGACGAATTCACCCCAGATGAGTAAACTTAGTTTTGTATGAATTCTCTCCCATTGACGTTGACCTTGCTGTTGTGGTGGCCATATATTGAACATTTGTTAGAGGGGAATAAAAGTTAATTGTCAGTACAATACTTGTGACTTAGCTTTAGTGCTTTTCTTGATGAAAATACGTGTATTGTGTCATAATATCAGGTCATTCTGTTTTTAGAGCTAGCCTACCTTGTTAGCTTTTTTTTCTTATCTTTTGATGTTTTTCGTATACATGTAGGCCATATATTATACATGTACGTGTACATTAATATATTGCCAACATTGTCTGTGGTCTTTTTACTTTTCTATTTCTAGTTCCAGAAAAGGCCTTTTTTCCCCTACGGTACTAGTTTAGTGGTTTATTGACTTTTTTTTATATTATTATTCACAATCACATATATATTTAGTACTACATGTATTACTATTAGGAAGAATTAGAATTTCAGGGACTCCTTGGCAAAACTCCTGCTATTCATGGGGGGGTTCTTTTTGTTGTGAGCCCTATCATGTATTCATTTATAACTAAAAACAAAATATCAAAAACTTTTTGCAGGTGGTTGGAGTGTGCTCTGGTGTGGTTTACACCTTCCCCTTTCGTTTTCTATGTGTTGGTTGGATTTGGTTTGGCTTTTAGTTTTACGTCTCTTGAAACTCAGTAGTGTAAAGACATTCGTTACAAGCTTCCTGTCCCATGCAACACTGTAAGGTCATTTAAGGGATGGCATGGGCACTCCAACCCTGCCGATCATCACTGTCGTCAGTAAGTGTTAGGGGCAACCTGGGCTGAGATGAGAGGGACAAAACACAGATCATCCTCACGTGGGATTGAATTCTGGGTTTTTGCTTTGTTTTGGTGTAACGCCTCATGCAACTCTGTGTAAGGTCATTTACGATGCGGGACCTCCAAATTTTACGTCCATCTCCGATAGGACAGGGGTCGGAGCCATGAAACTTCTGAACAAATCTCGGTGAACCGCCCCGGATTCGAACTCGGGACCTCCTCATCTGTAGGCGGGCGCATTACTGCTCGGCGAATGATGCAACCCAAACTCGGGTCTTTCGCGTGCAAGACGAAGAGTCTGTTATTACAGTGTACACGCCAGTGTCCTCAGGGGATGTTCGAGGCTCAACAGCTGGCGCTGTGGTGTAATGGTTACGCTCTTTGCCTATCACGCAGAGGACGTGAGTACGAGGCCCGAGTGGGGCAGTTTGTTTGAGTTATACAGGGTGTTTTTTTTCTATATTGATGATTCTAAACTGAAGTACATGTCACTTAAAGACGGTAAGAGATAAAACATTCTGTTTTCTACCGATTCAGATTCATCTTCATTCATTCAAGTTTTTTCTGGTACCAAAATCAACTGATTTCCTGAAAACACTATGCGATAGCGCCAGACCCCGATTTTAGAGCGCAGAAATTACGCTAGCATTTACATAGTGCATCTTGTGCGTTTACAAAGAAGGTTGCGTCAGAGTCAGAGCAGTTCTGAGAAAATGAAAAACTCTATCAGAACTTGGTATAAAAATTTGGTAAAAGTAAAAGCTGGTAAAGTGAATTGCTATAAATAACAACAAAGATAACAAGAGGTGGACTTGCAAATTGCATTGTGCCCGATCAATTGAAAAAGACGACTCCATTAATTTGATGCTCCCAGTCAGAGATATCCATCGCTTTCTCACTTCGAACAATAAAATATAAATTTCTTTCTTTTTTTTTTTGGTTTTGGTTTAACGCCCCATGCAACTCTGTAAGGTCATTTACGAGGCGGGACCTCCGAATTTTAC
>JAUKPP010283577.1:0-10541 GCA_032273245.1 Phyllaplysia taylori
GATCTGCACAAGAGTCGGACTCAAAGCAAGACTAGCGCGGTACCCTGCGATTGCCAGCTACAGTTTAACCTGCTCAAGCGAGCACCTGTACAAGACGACCACTTTCCATCAAATTCCAGATAACATATTACATTGTATCCCTCTCTAAGACAACCACCTATCTTTTGTTTTTATACCCGTGTCTTAACGACCAATTTTCGTCTCGACATTAATTGGTCGCCCCAGACAGGGTTGACTGTCCAAAACATGGTGGGAAGATGCGATATTTCAACACGATTGCTATCTATGAATCTATCCTGCATATGGAGCATACTTACTTTTTTTTTATTTTATTGGAGAAAAAAATGCAATGATAAAGTAACGATGCACGTTGTACCACATTTGCTGAACTAACTGTCATTACTTGGATTGGAAAATAACACATCACGAGCACAACGTCATACTTATCAGATGGCGTCATTTTGATATGATGGGCAAGGGGGTGGGGGGGATAAAAGAGAGAAAAAAATGTTTAAAATATGCAAATTGTGCTTCCGTTCTGCACTCTCTCGTCGGTCTCGAGAGGTTATCATCCCCACTGTCACAGAGAGTTGACGTCGACTGCAGAAGGAGAGTACGCGCGGTAACACTTCACACTGTTTGGCAAAAATGGAGGTTTCCTCCTCGCCTTATCATTTCGACTCACTGTGCGTTTGTTTTTAGTTTTACGTCTCTTGCAACACGCTAAGGTTATTGGAGAAGTGGGCTACCGTGTTTTGTTCCTGCCTGCTAGGACCAAATCGGGACGAGAGGGACGAATCCCAGCAGAAAGACACAGATACTCGCCCATGCGTGGGATCGAACTCAGGTCTTCTGTATGATAGGCGATAAGCCTAACCATTACATGACAGACGCCGGTGTATACTCTCTATTCACTGCTGAAAAAGGACAAGTGTCTAAGACAAGAGACGAGGACGAGTAAGAATGGATTAACTGCAAAACTGTTATCAGTTTCTTTGGAATTTTATTTTTTTATATATAAAAAACGATTAAACCATAATATCATGTCAGTAAACTGATATAGCATATTTCATAGAGAAAGAAAACAAAGTATGCACTTTACTTTGTCTAACAGTGTTATACACACTGACGGAGGATTCCATTTGGTGACATAGAGAAAACGATGAAGCTGAAACTAAACACTAGGCTATTATATTGGATTCCAACTAGTAATTCCCGAGAAAAATACGTCAAGGCAAAAATAAATAAATGCTGCTCTCAATGCATAAAGTGATGGGAGAAACAGAGATGTGAGGAGGAAAGGACAGGAAGAGAGAGAGATAAGAGAGAGGGAGAAAGAGAGAGATAGCGAGAGAGAATAGAGAGGGGGGACAGCAAGCTTCATGCCTAGGATATTGTTGTGCCCCTCTCTGTCGGGGGGAGGGGGGGGGTCGAAGCAGCAGTTGCAACACAAATTGAGGCGACCGTCTCTTAAATTACCTTACAGCATTAGGCGAGGCTTAAAACCAAAACCTAACTGAACCCCCATGATGAGTGCATGAGCCATATCAGATCTGCGAAACAACCAGTGCGACGAGTTCAAACGTCTTCTCGCACGACAAGACGCGAGACCTATGGCGGCCCCTTCTCTTAAATGACCTTACAGAATTAGAAAGGGCGTAAAACCTAAACCAAAACCAAAACCTAACTGACAATGAGTACATAGCCACAAGAGGGCGGTGAAACAACCAGTACGACTAGTTCAAGCGCCTGCTCTCAAGACAAGTTGCGATATCAATGGCGGCGACGTCTCTTAAATGACCTTTCAGCATTAGACAAGGCTTAAAACCAAAACCGAAACCTGACTGAAAACACTGTGATGAGTGCATGGGTCACAAGAGGTCGGTGAAACAACCAGTACGACTAGTTCAAGCGCCTGCTCTCACAAGAGGTCGATGAAATAACCAGTACGACTACATATAGTTCAAGTGCCTGCTCTCACAAGAGGTCGATGAAACAACCAGTAAAAGTACAAGTAGTTCAAGCGCCTGCTCTCACAAGAGGTCGATGAAACAACCAGTACGAGTACAAGTAGTTCAAGCGCCTGCTCTCACAAGAGGTCGGTGAAACAACCAGTACGACTACATATAGTTCAAATGCCTGCTCTCACAAGAAGTCGAGACACCACAGGCGACTGAGTCTCGATAACATCCTACCCTGCAGGGAGGCATGAAAGGAAGTAATGATGGGGAAAACATGACATCAGCTCTCATCTCCGTGGAGGAAAATGACACACGCGTGCAGTGTCTCCGTCATACTTATCAGCTTCTTTTATTGGAAGGTAATTTTTTATTAGCCCCCCCCCCCCCCCCCCTAAAAAAAAACACAAAAAAAACAACCACACAAACGAGCTCATGATTATATTCTTGCCTCTCCTTCCGGCCATGGATCTTTTTTCCCTTAGAGAAAAGCGTCCAGTTACCCGAGGAGTAGACTCGGTCAGTTAGAAGGGTTCACGCGTGGGTAGTACACAATGGTCGTAAAAGAACACTTTGGGTTGGGCTTAATTGAATACAAAATCTTGTGAAGAAAAACAAAGACATTTCACTTGGTTTGTCCGTGATTTTTTCTACCTTCCCTCATTCCTGTCGTGGATATCTCCTCCCACCCTCCCTAACAGAAAAGCCGTAAGTTACTGGAGAAGTAGACTCGGCCAGTTAGTAGAGAATCAGACAGAGAGAGGGCAGATGGAGAATCAAAGAGAAAGAGGGAATCAGATAGACAGAGGGAATCAGATAGACAGAGGGAATCAGATAGACAGAGGGAATCAGATAGACAGAGGGAATCAGATAGACAGAGAGAGAGCAGATCACAAGGGAAGAAAGGAGGGACTGGATGGGAATAAAAAAAAAAAGAGAGAAAGAGAGTGGGAGGGCTGAAGGGAGAGGGGAGAGAGTGAGAGAGAGGTGTAGAAATAGACAGACAGGAAGAGAGAAAAGGAGAGAGAGACAGACATAGAGAGACATTGAGAGAGAGAGAAAGACAGAGACAGAAAGAGAGACAGGGGGAGAGAGAGATATTTCATTTTGTTGAGATTATACCATGCCATCAACACTGAACGGCTTGGATAAAAGTAACAAAGACCCTCCAGGGAAAAGAATACCACAATGGGAACAAGAGGCAAAAGAAGCTGGTGCTCTATAAATAAATAACTCCGAACATACTAGCACAGAAAATAACAATAAAAAAGAGACAAACAGAAAGAGAGCTGGGCAGTTTCAACAGACAGAGAGAAAGAGAGGCACACACACAGTGACAGAGAGTAAGAGAGGAGAAACAAAAAGGCATACAGAGAGGGGACGGTGGGAGAGGGAAAGAGAGAGAGAGAACCAGACAGACAGACATAAAGACACACAAAGACAAAAGACAGAGAAAGAGACAGAAAGGCACAGATATATAGGCAGACAGACAGATAAAGACCTACAGAGGTAGAGAGAGACAGACTGACAGGCAGAGAGAGACAGACAGACAGATCGAGAGTGAAGGAGAGAGAGAGAGAGAGATGTTGAGAAATTCCATATAAAGCACCACGTACCTCAATTCCAGTGAGTCCTAAGGCTGTTTCAATGTTGGCAGTCATACGGAATGGGACCTTCTCAGGGACTCGCAGACCTTTGCCCTTCTCAAAACACACGTTGTAGTCAATGTGGACCACCTGAAACATTCAAGCGTATGAACTGAGCTCAAAGTTACGGCACATCAATAATATATGAGTGGTCTCCTTACCCATGACTAAAAAGCAAATAAAGATAGGACAAAACATCAGATGAAACGTAAAAATTGACTGAAAAGAATGGATCAGATAGTCGCACAGAAACCAGTTACATAGCATTGAAATTGGCAAAATGAGGTACATTTTGTTGCTATTTATTATAGCAAGTTTGAACAATAATTTTTATAAAGGAAAAAAAATAATTTTGTTCACATTTATCATTGGTTCCTGCGTATTTTATGTAATTAATTTCATGCCTGTTTTTGACATATCAAGGGCATAACTCGAAATGTAATAAGTTGGCTGGTACTGCGCTTTGTCAAGAAACTCTTCAAATTGTACATCAATACAGATATGAATGATAACAAAGAAAACCGACACCACTGACCTCCCCTGTCGCCAAGTCAACAAGGACATTGTCCAGATGTCGGTCCCCGAGGCCGATGATGTAGCCAATCATGGACATGACGGCGGTGGAGCGGGCGTAAGCCTGAGTCATCTGCCACCACTCTCCTGCTCCAGAGCTGCAGCACCAAAGTTCTCTGAGAAACAAGACAATACATGATGAAATTCAGAGATGCCAACCTTCAAAAGGAAACTCTAGTGAGATTTCAAACTTTGTATAGTGAGATTCCACTATCTACAATTATAAGTGCAATAGGGAAACAGGCATCTGTGGTGTAATGGTTAGGCGCTTCGCCTATCACTCAGAGGATGTGAGTTCGAGGCCTGCGTGGGGCAGTTTGTTTGATCGAGTATATATCCGTTTTTCTGCTGGGACAATGTCCCTCTCAGTCCGGGTTGGCCCTGACAGGCAGGGTCGAAGTAGCTCGTCACCTAAGTGACCTTACAGTGTTGAAAGGGATGTTAAGTCAAAACCAAACCAAGTGATAGGGAAAAGTGGAAAGTGTTTGTTTGTGGCCTATACCCTGATCCAGGGTGAGACAGGCAATGATGATGATGAACAGGATGTTAGAATATCCCTTGAACAACTGATTGCATTATCGATGTAAAGTGCTTAGACCTCATGGGGAGTGGGCACTATATATAAATCTGCTTATCATCATTATTTTTAGAGTGCTATCAATTGCTGCAAGAAACAGTTCATAGTCATGCAACGATAAAACTCAAATTGACACTGAATGCCGTAACGACCTACTGGACAAACTAGAATGAAGTGTAAGAATTGAGCTAGGACTCACTTTGCCAGCAGGTCATCTGGCGTGTCATCCATGAGGTCATCCAACACTTTGCGCAGCACACTCAGAGGCCACTCCTTGCGATTGTCCAGACTTTCAATGCCCTGGGGGGAGAGAGACAAAGTCATTGTTCACTTTGACTTCAATGTAAGGACATGACAGGCAGCGAAAATTTTATCCCGACCAAGTTTGAACATGTCAAATTTACTAACATTGTACAGACATCTTTTGAAAAATGTGAGTACATAGCTAATACAGCTAATTTCACTTACGTTGAACTCACTTGAGCTGATTTTCTAATAAGTTGATTGTAATCTAGAGTCCTAAACCCTCTTCTTTACACTTCTAAAACTGAGAAGCTGAGCTTTGGATGAGCCGAACCAGTTTCACTCCTCTAACGACATGAACTCATGGGGCATCGACACAGTACTCACTTTGTCTTTCAGAGCTGGAGTGAGCTTGTTGTAGAACACCTCACTGGGCCGCGGGATGGTGGGCACGGGTGTGGGCAGAGACGGGTTCCCCCCACCACCACCTGCATGGTTGAGGGGTTTGAGGCTCTGAGCCAGGGCTTCTCGTTGCTGCCACTTCTTGTACAGACTGAACAGAGCAGTGGCCCCCTCCACCCACTGGATCAGCCCAGAGCGCGGACCCAGCGGAGTCACAGAGTAGTGGCGAGCGCGGTATGGGTGGCCGCTCTCATTCCTAGGGAAACAACAAAACACACTACAGCTTTCAACATCTTATCCATTGATAAAATATAGTAAGTCACAGCTAACCTTCAGCCTTTAAGTATTGACGGATAAAAAAAAATAGAAACTAACAACAGGGTAAAGCAGGATATTAGATGTAGGTGAGTTTCCTCAATAAATTTAACACTTTGTAGTTGCATATCTTGAGTTAAGTGTCGAGAAGGGACAGTCTGTCTCTGTAACTATTATAGAAGCTCCTCTAATAAAAGTCCGTGTTGATACTAGTTCAGTGAGCCTTGGGCAGGCAATCAAAATGGTGTACTCTATGTGTGGCACATTTGACTCACTTTTTGTGGCAGGCAAACATGTCATTGACAATGGAGAGGAACTGCATGATGCGTTCATCCAGGTGCAAATCTTCCAGACCTTTGAAGAGGTAAGGATGTCTGGGGAGCAGAGGGAAGAAGAAACAAAATAAGATAAGAATGACACAATGATAAATAAATTCTTGTCATTTACTTTATTGCACCAAGTTCTTCAAATATTTCCAATTTGTAAGGAAAACACAGGATTCAAGAGACATGGTCACTGCGACTGTGCATAACAATGGAGAGTAAAATTACAACAAGGGAAAAAAAATTAAACAAGATCTAGCCAATCAACTGAGAAGGTTCTATAACATGCAATGCACAAGCGTGGAAATCAATTATATGCTATCACGTTGATAAGTAAATGTGAGGCTGCTGCTTATGATATAGCCTTTTCATAATGATTAACTGTGTGTCTTGAACTTTGCCCTCCACATTGTGACTTATCTCATTGATTCTATTTTATGCTACAACCAAATGATGGATCTTTAATCTATCAAAAATGGTCTTCCTCATGAGGAGACGATAATTCCAACCTTCAAAGTATGCAGGGACAAATTAATATTTAGCTTTCCAATATCTTTCTGCCCTCCCTTTGTGACCAAACAGGAACAAAGATGTAGCCTGTAAAATACTTTTGACTTACTTTTTACCGTCTGAGCCGATGAAAATGAGTTTCTTTGGCTTTGTTTTCGTGGGCAGAATCTGAGCACAGTTGTGGACAGCTTCAATCGTGACAACCTGAAAAATCATAAACACATGACTCAAAATGCATGAATCTCTAGAAAGTTACAAAAAAATTAATGATGTGAACCGTTTTTTTCCAATCATTTGCAACTTAATGCATTTATCCTATTTTGATTCTCACAAGCGGTCTGAATATATATGATTTGAACCAACAGGTGTCATGAAAGTTGTCGGAGCAACTTAAATCTATGGAGTTCTTTGCAAATCACTAATTTCATGAATGTAAGTCCTGGTATACAGTTGTTTAAACCTCTCATTTTCGCATTCAATAGATGTTGAAATTATTACAAGATAACTCTGTGAGATAATAAAACAAACTTCTCAACATAAAAAGGTACAAGACATTGTTGGTCAACAATCATTAACTTCTCCATGATAATTAACAAGCAAATGGTGGGAACGTCCACTGGTCAACCCCACTTGTGCCAGATATGAGAGATGTAATAGGAACAAAAATCGGTGTACTGAGCTAAATACTCAAATTCTTGTTTCATAGTATCTGCAAAGCAATTTTAACTACCATTAGTAACAAAGAAAGTAGAGTCTAGGTTTGTAGCTAAACAAATTATGATGCATAAAAAAAATTCCTGTCACAAAAAGTTAAGTAAAGAAAGATCAAGATTATCTCAATATGACAATAAATGTTCACATTCACTTTCAGCATGATTTGCTGATCATATGGTTCAAGGACGTGAAATTTGATACCTCTGAGAAACACAAGGACATTATCCCTCATATCTCGTCTTCAGCCCATTAAAGCTAGACTTCGGTGACGGCCAGCAAGCAAACACTAACCTTGCCAGCAGCCCAGAGTCCGGGCATCGGGATCACAGAGCTCTTCAGACTGGCCAGTTTGGGGCTGATCTCGTCCATCTTCAGCTGCAGGCTGTTCCTCTTCTGGGCACGCTGCTGGAGGCTGTGGTGAATCTGAAACAGTTGAGTCAAATTTGTTGTTGTTATTGTTCTGATCAGGGACATGTCGTGGGGTGGCTGCTCAACTATTTTAACTCGATTTTTGGCCTAGGAACTGAAAACGGGCACGGATTCAGTAAAACCCCAGAGTCGTCTATTGTATCTTGATTAGTATTGGGACAAAAAATTACTTTTTTGCCTCTCCTGTAAAGTTGGAAGAATCAGGTGGCGACAGCTGCTACCCTGAGATATAGGGTTGTTCATCCTTCAAGTAGTTTTACCAACTTCTTGAGCCATGATAGACTAGCTCTGTACCCTGGGAGTGAAGAGCCTTAAGACTGGCCCCTTGAAAGAGTGAGGTTTTGAATTAATCTTCGTCTGTAGATCTATAAGAAGTCAACTTGTCTTTGCGACATCAATCTCTGGCCTATATGATAAACACTTTCTTCCCTTTCAATCTCTCAGCAACACCCGGATGCCAAAGCTACTCGATATTTGTGCTCTCTTTCCCCTTCATTTATGGCGCTGAGATGTGGCAGGGGACACAGTAAGATTAGGACATATTCGTACATGGGGACAACTGGAGAAGCTTGCTCAGAATCAAGATCTATGGAGAGCTCTTGTCAGTGACCTTTGTCCCAGGCAGGACCACAGGCAATAAGAATCACTCCCTTTCATTCCCTCGGTTTTGAGACCTCCTCAGTAAAACCCTTGTCCCTACCTTGCACTTTCTCTTCTTGTGTATGTTCTATTATTCATATGTAAAACCGAAGAAAAAAAAAGCTGGTATAGATATGTAGAGAAAACAATTAAAATAAAAAAAGCGAATTACTCATAAAGGAGAAATAGGACCGAAATCACTCACACTTTTGAACAGAGCCCATGTGTCGTGTGGGTTTGCAGGGTCTGGTGGATCCCGTAATCTCTGCAGGGCAGCGGCAATCTGCTTGCCATACGCAGCCTGAAACCTGCGCTCTTGTGGCGTCTGGGCGGCCTGGGATGTGATCTCATGCAGGTGCTCCATTGTGTACAGCGTCTGGGGACACGCAACATGCAAGCCTGTTAGTAAATATTCCAAATGTTTACTCAGGTAATAATTTGTTTTGTAAAGCACTTCATGTCTGCAATTCAGTTAGAGTAGTAATAAAGTAATGTAATAAATATATTGACTGAGAAACTCATGGAACTCATTATAGACACGACAAGTCTACAACTAACTAAGATGACAGGAAAGCCTTCCTGTTTCACCCTTCCCCTCCCTCCCCTCCAAAGAGAAACTGGTAATTTGTGATTATTTCAACTTATTACATTGTTGTTGTGCCCTTGGCAATGGCAAAATCCTCTCCCTTGACATCAAAGAGGCAGTTCTATTTTAGCAGAGGACGTTCAAATCTAATAGTAACACCAGCCCCACTGTATTGCTAACTTGAAGTTCGTGCCAAGGGGGGCTGTACATTTCTCCTACAAGTTTGTTAAAAAAATAAAACATAAAAATCACCGGCTTCATGATGGTGCGATGCTTCTCCCGGATCACCGTCTCCTTCATGGCTTTGCTCAGTGACTTGTTGCCCTCCACGCGTTTGATCTCCGTGCTGAGCTGAGCCAGACGCCGCTGGACGTCCGTCTGCTGCTGGTTCAGCGTGCCCAGCCACAGCTCCTCCCACAGCAGCGTCACGCGACGCAGCTCCTGCACCATCAGCTGGACTTCTGCTATCATCCTGGTGGACACAACGGAAATGAGAAGATTATGTTAAAGCTTGTGCTATTGTCATAGACACAATACAAATAAAAAAATTATACTAAAACTTCTGCTATCATCCTGAACACAACAGAATGAACAGATCATGTGGTAACTACCTTTAAATGACAAATCAAGACCAAAAAGTGAAAAAAGGGCAGGAAAATAACGAATTTGCCAGAAGAGCTTTGTTTGTTTTGTTGGGAGTTTTGGAGCAAACCACACCATATTAACCACGAAAAAACATTACTGAAAATATTTGGTATGACACTCACTGAGGATTCAACTTTGACAAGGCATCAACGATGGAAGACAAGCAAGCTTGTAGCTCAGGGCTGGAACCCTCATCCAATTCTTCCTCTTCCTCGTCCTCATCTTCGTCCAGCTCGTCAGGAATATTCAGATCTTTGTCATCAACACCATCATCTTGGGACAAGTACGACTTGAGGAAACCTATGGATATACAAAAAAAGCATCAGGGTAATCGGTGTCTGTGATGTAATGGTTAAGAAAGAGGTAATAACTTTATATCATCAAAATGTGATTTATCTAACACAAAATCACTGGCCACATGATATGTTCCTTACTAAGTACTTGATTTACAACAACAAATCTAACAAACCCCATGGACAAACACACATACAAGTGTCTGCAGACAACCGCACCTTTCTGTCCTGGCAGCTTGACCTGTATTCTGGACGAGCTTCCCACTACAGCCGGGTAGACAATGAGGTGTGGGGCGTCCAGGGCGATGCGGCACAGCAGCTCCGAGATGCTCTGACGTACGTAGCTCTCTGGGTGGCTCAGCCGAGAAAACAGCTGGGGGATGATGCCTGGGGGATAGGAACAAACAGTCAGATGGTACGGAATGATGGTATTGATAAATCAACACATTTGTGGGGAGAGCTGAGAAAATGAGAAATCTCTCAAGTGAATGGAGCCAATCCATGAAATTTTATGTGGTTGTGAAAATTATTAAGTCTAAACTATTTCAATTTTCTTCATCTTAAAAAGCAATAGAGCTGTCATTTATCATATAAAATAGCAAGTTTTCCTATATACCACAGCAGCTGCTGCCGAGCTGTCTACTTATATCAACATCTCATTATGCTTATTGGGACGTTTCGGTTCGTG
>JAUKPP010283588.1:0-10541 GCA_032273245.1 Phyllaplysia taylori
CGGCTATGGTTCGGCGAAGGCCCGGTGCAACTACAAAATAACACGCAAGACACACTGCAAGATATAGTACTCGGTAACGGAAAAGAAGGCTTGAAAAAAAAACACAAAAAAACATTGAGAAAAAGCAGTTGTTTCTCTCAGTTTAAAGAGCTTGTAGAATTCGGAACTCATCATTATTGACTGAACTTATAAAATATAGTGATTAATGAGCGTACACACATTGCGAAATTCGCACATAACGAAAAGATTTCAGCGTCCAGCGGATTTCTGTGCGTGCTAGACTGTAGTTATAAGATACTACAAATTAGATGATACACTACACATCCAGACAGGAAATCTGGCATAATACAGTTAGTTTTCTCACTCACAACAGCCAAAAATCTCATGTATCTCTGACCGTTTCTCCTTCCCAAACCTCCTGCCTCTCTCTCCCACTCTCTTCCATTAGGCTGCTATGAAAAGGCAACAATTACTCACTTGGATTGTACTTGTCTTTACAGGTGAGGTATCCACCATGGCGGCAGGCACATCCTCTGCCCCATCGGTCATTGGTCACAACAACATCTTTGACAGGGCTGGCCAGATAGTTAACAAGCGGAAGTCGGAAGTGCTTAGCATGGCGCATACATAATGGTCAAGGAAGATATTTAAAATTAAAATACCACACACCTTAGAAAACTTGTCTTGCAGTCAACTCTGCTTGTGTTTAACTCAACTGAGTTTGATTTTCAATTTTCAGCTCATTTTATCCTTTTTCGGGGTTCCAGCCCCTCTTTATCTTAACATTTCTAAAGCGGTTGAGCTTAATTACAGATTTTTTTCACTCCCCAAACCAAACCAACTCATCTAAAGTCGATTGTATGCACTATAACAAGATATTTCTCAAAGTAGGTAATGCACAAAAGAAAAAAATCCATTCTTCTGAATGCAACTATACAAAAGAAAGTTAGCAGTAGCCTATGACTATGACATTTCTTTTGCAACTTCAAAGACTTCATTAGGTTTACCTTTCTCTTCTTTTGATAAAATTCTGACAGCTCTATTTTTTCCCCTCTACTTCTATTCCCCGCACAACTGGTGAGCCCCACCTTACCTGTCATTGTAAAGCCAGGCCAAGAACTCTGTGGAGTTCCAGTAGGTGTCAGGGCCATTCGCAGAGCCATCAGACCAAACCAAGTCTGGCTTGTACTTGTTCACCAATTCGTAAAGCTCAGGCATAGTTTTGCTCTGTACCAGAAAAAAAAATCTCGATTATATAGTTTAGGGTCAGGTACAAGTAGAAATTTATGTAAATTTCAAGTGATCGTATTGATGTTTGAATTTGAGTAACATTTGCTTACTAAACAGCCTTTGAAAACCAGTTACTTGTAATGCAGAAAGATGATGGATTTCTTAAGTTTCACTAGGATCACATACCACATTTTGTATTTTCTTTTTCTTCTCAGTTCCAAAGCAAGGAGGAATAAACAAATCTTTCAAAGAATGAATAATGCATCAAACTGCTCACCTATTAATGAACATCCCCCCCCCCCCCTCCCTCCCATATCTTACTAAATTGCTTATTTTTTTGTGAATTAAACAATTCATTGTTCACATCATTCGCATTTTGGGTGAAATCTAGTAATAATCGCTGTATGATTCAAGTATTTATCTCTCTCAAAAGGGCACTCCAATATTCCTAGTCACCACATATAATGTACATAATATGCACTGTCTCAGTTTGGTGAGATCTCCAAAATGCAAATGTGGGACCGCTGATCAATCTGCTGAGAATGTACTCAGTCATGACCCAACAAAGGGAAACAATTCCCCTACATCAGTAGCTCTATGGATCACTAAATGAGCTTAGAACTACTGCTGATTTTATTGTCAAATCTAAACTTTAAGTGTATTGCCTAAATGGCGTTCCATAAGAAGACTACACATTATAACTATAACCAAAACTGCTCAAGTTTAAGTTCAATGCATTTCAGAAACATTAGTAAATTAATATCCAATGTTTATGGAAGCAATTAAAAATCAGCAAAAATCTTTGAACCCTAATATCTCATACATACTACATTTTGTGTATTGCAGAATGTAATTACATGTACTGTATATCAATAATGACCAAGAAACCTGGTTGTTACTGCAAAACAATGAAATTGTTTAGAATAATAAAGAGTACTTTGCTGGTGATGGACAGGTGTGTACTTTCAACTCACTTTCACAAAGTCTTGTGTGGTAAAGTTATTCTTTTTGTCTTGGAGAAACAGAGGATGGAACCATTCATACAGAGAATGATAAGTTCCAAATTTCAATCCTTTCTCACGCAGTGCCTTTGACAGATCACCTGAAGAAAAGAAATACCTCTGTAATCACAATGTTATTACTCCTTTCTAACACTAATAGATGTTTAGTCTGTGCTGTGATTACTATCTATCTGAGAATCAGTAGTGAAAACTTGGATGTGTGTTTATGTGTGGGCGTGTATTTGTGTGTGTGTGTGTGTGCGTGTGCATATGTGTGTGTGTGTGTGAGTGTGCATGTCGGCTCGTTGGCTTTGTGTCTCTTGTCACATTGTAAAGTCAATTAGGAAGCAAGTAACTTTGACCCAACATGGCAGGGCCATCCTGAACAGAGAGGGAAACAACATTCTAGAACAGAAACAGAGTTGCTCGTCCAACATTGGGATCAAACTCCCATCCTCTGCATGAAAGGCAAAGAGCCTATTACATCACAGTCTCACAGATGCTGGTTGAGTATACATGTGTGTGTGCAAAAGTCTCAGTTTGAGTGTAATTTGTTTCAAATACTAAGTTGAAAAGGGCTATTTTTAGACCACAGCCCTGATAAAAGAGGAGCCAATGGTCTCTTAGGCCAAAATAAAATAATAGTCAAATCAGATAGTCAAGTACATACAGCATTCAATCTATGCAGAATACAAGAAAAGTATGCATATCTCCTGAATACCATGAAAGGTAATGCAGATACAAGATTGTAAATTAAATGTAGTAACTGACCCACAAGATCTCTCTTAGGACCAACATCCATGGAGTTCCAGTTCCAGGAGTGCTTGGTTGGCCAATTGCAGAATCCTTCATGATGTTTCGTGGTCAGAACCACATACCTGGTGGTAAGGATACAGTCATGGAACTAACAAATGATACCACAGGGAGTTTAACTATGAATCTACAAACAAATGTAGAAACCCATGATTTATCAAACAGATGCTTATAATATTCAAAGACAAAATTTAATCAAATGTTACAGATAGAGAGAGAACAAAAAAGAAGAATGAAAGAAAGAAAGAAAGATGCGCTTCAAGTGAACAATCAAAGAAGCTTTGCTCATCCAGATGTATTGCTTGTCCAATCCTGTGTGTGTCTGTAGACAGAACACAGTATGAAAATGCTGTCCATCACTTTTATTGTGCTAAGACTTGTTTGTATCAAATGATGTAAGATTTCTTGGTTATTTGGTTGTTGCAAACACTCCATTTGAAAATTTTACTTTGGTGTGTTTCATGAATAGAAGCATGTATTTATAAGAACTGACCATGTATTTGTACATCTAAATTATATTATATATAGCCTACCACAGAAGCCTGTCAAATGACTAAAGCATGCATGTGGGTCTGTGTGGCGTGCATTTCATCACAGGCTACTGTAATCCTTTGCTCTATGCATTTGCTCACGGTACCGATGATCAAAGACCACTACCAGTAGGCCTGAAACTAAACACGGTTGAATAAAACCAACTTTGAAGTCTCAAGACTATAGACTGTGATTTATTACAATCCCTCCAGACTTTACTAAATCAGTGTGAACTCTGTGTCTATTCGTAATGACTACTTCTCGTCATGCAAAAGTGATTCATACCAGCAAGTGAGAATTCAAACATTTCTCCTCTATTTAAATAGAGGCCTTTGAGGCAGCCTACTATAAGGTGCCAGAATACAAACAGGAATATATAATAAATGTCTTTTAAACATAGGACAACCAATCATTGCAGTATGTACTTTGCTCCAGAAGCTTTGAAGATCTCTGCCCACTCTGTTGGCTGGAAGAATTCTGCAGTGAACTGCGGAGCAAAGTCTGCATATGTGAAGTCAGGTTTGTAATTTTTCTCCATAAACTCCACAATACTAGCACGAGGGTTAGGACCTTTCCACCAGTACCAGAACCAAGCTCCAACATAGCTGGGTACAGAAAACACTCCCCAGTGGAGAAATATTCCTATTTTGGCCTCGTCATACCAAGGAGGTAAGGGTCTTGAGTCTAGGGACTTCCAGTTTGGCTCATAGCGTGTTGAGGATGAGTCTTTCTCATTCTGTGTTGATACAGCAGCATCAGAAGCCCCACAGGTAAGCAGAAGTAGAACCACAAAAATGTCCAGAGTGGAGCACCACTTTTGAGACAGCATTGTCTCTTGGAAATTACTGTGAAAGAAATTAATAAAAAATTTTAAAAAAGTATATTCGAAGAAGAGTATGAGAGAGCAGATGAGAAGTTGTAGGCTACAGGGTGTTTTTTTTTTATTGATCAATTCTACACTGGAATAACTCACAGTTATTGAGGATGACTGCCTTACCTCTTTGTGTGTGAGTGATAGGTTAGCCTGTTTTCGGATTAAAGGGGGTAGTGCAGTGAACAAATATCTCTTGACCTCAAACTAACAGACTTGCACAAATCTGGCTGTTTTCTTTGAAACAACTTTCCGATCTTTGCATTTACATTTTGACAACATTCGGCTTCCTATGGATTATACTAGTCAACAAAATTTCCTAATTAACGAAGTGGCTACCCATACTTGAATACGGCGACATTAACAGGCTAGCTGTACTCAGGTGTACCCCTGACCAATAGCCTAATAAGTATAGAACGAGGCTTCACTTTGTCAGAAGCGTGCGTGTGGCTTAATGGTAGTGTGTTGACTTGTTAATCAGAAGTTGTTGTTTTTCTGAGGTTTTTTCCTTTTTTTTAAAAATTTCTCTTACAAGTTTGTGAGTTCAAATCTAGATCTAGTTTCGATAATGATTTCTTTTTTCCTTTTTTAAACAAATTTCTCTCACAAGTTTGTTTATTTTTCTTTTGTTTGTGAGTTCAAATGTCCTTTCGGTCATGATTTCTAGACCCCCCCCCCCCCTCCACCCCTTTTTTTTATAAAACAAATTTCTCTCTTTCCCTCTTTTTGAAAAAAAACTAACCCAAATCATAGTGCACCTAGTGAAAAACTAGGTTTGATCATTGGTGGACCCCGAGGAAGTTTTATCAATCGAGTACGTAGAGATTTATTTTCATCTTTTGCTTGTGTTTGCAAAAAGCTGCAAGCAAAGTGTTTTGCAGATTTATGCTTTCTGGTTGTGTATTGCAACTTTCATTAGATCTACCCATACTGTTTATGTAAGTAGGCTATACATACAGATCTCAACAATAATAATCATTCAGGTTTTATACATCATGCATGGTTTTGTCTCAATCTCAAATATAGGCCTACTCTAGATGGGCAGTTCCATCCAAGCATACGGCGTGATGGAATTCCTCATTTTTGCCTCTTCTTTGGCCTCTAGAAAGTTTAGTTGATGCACGCACAGTAGGAAGATGAGAATCCAACTGGTAGAAAATAGAGACCTATATCAATATACTGAGCACGACAAATCAGAGGTGAATTAACATTATTTAATAGTTATAGAGGTCAAATCCTTGACCGTTATGGCATGACACAAAAGGGACATTTTTTTCAAATCGTGCACTTCTTTCATAAATTTAAGGTACTGTAGAAAGACCCTGCATGTCATCTTCACACATGATGAAGGCAAATGCTAAACTACAATGTTGAAATGGTTTAAACTGTTTTAAAGGCTAAGTATTTTATGGTCAACTCCAAAATTTAGAAATGGTGACCGTTATGGTGTGACAAGCACACTTTCGTGACTCTGTTGCGCAAAATTTTTAGTATAGCAATGTTGTCACTTAATAATTGTCCTGAAGCTTTCCGGAAAATTTCAACCAGATAGGCACAACAACAAGTACTATAGACTATAAAGTATAGATGACACACCACATGGGATTTTCACCTCACACTCACAGACCGTTTTGCTTGGAACTGCCCAGATCCATGTATTACAATCTAAAATTTTATTTACAAATCAGTTTTCTTTATGCCTCCTATCAGTCTATCCATCATTGAGTACGGCTAGCCTGTCGATGTCAACGTACTTTAGTATGACTAGCCTGTCGTGTCGCCGTGCTCGAGCGAGTACGGCACGGCTAGCCTCTTCCTCTTCCATCACCTTCGCCTTCACTTCACCATACACTAGATCTACTCTACCTAGCCACCTCCTTAGGCTCTACCGTTCATTTTCCTACACGTGACTGCCATGGAGAATTGACAGCTATAACAAGGCAGGTTCGACTACAAGAAGGCTATCATACTACTACTCTAGGCCTACCATTCACTTTCCTGTAATTTGTACTTTTGTAAGCGTCGGACTAGATTACTGGGAGGAAGTAGGAAGGAAGAGATTTGAGAAGACAGAAGAAAATTATTCAGAATAGAATAAAAATGTTAAAGATGTAGCATTGTAAGCACTGCATGATAAAAATACTTACATTGTAGATCTACGTGCTCAGTTTAGTTCGCATTTTTTTAATTAATGAGATTTTTAAAAATATTTCTAAATGTGAGTATTATAGCAACCACACAACATCTATAATAAGAGGCAACAAGGTATACTTTCTTTAAATTGAAAACCCTATAAATTCATGCCCTTGTGGGTTTTTTCTCCATTTGAGCGATCTCTCCATGATTGGCAACACAGACACTGTGGCATGAAGCGTTTCATTGATCATTGCGGTGGCAAAATTACAGCTCCATGTGGATAGATTAGCCCCTCATCTCTTGCCCCCGACAGGATTTGGTTGGGTCCATGAAAGAGAAAATAAACATGCTCAAACAACTTTACTTTAGCATGACCTTGTAAAATAAAAAAAATATTGTCTGAAGCTTTACAATAACCCCCAACTGTAGTAATAAATAAGACATGGGTTGGGATGAAAAATCAGCAATTTGGTGACGAGTCGGATTAGAATGACTATTTAACACTAACATTGAGCAAAGTTAAATTGTATGTAATGCCCCCGACCCATATCGTTTGTAGATGGACTTCCATTCTTCTCTCCTCTTTAGGCCTACCTCTTACATTTCATTCCTGCTGGCCCAACTCTAAACTAACTTCACTCATTCTCTCCCAATAGGCGGTTTTATCACCAGTTTTCTGATTATTCTCAGTCTCTCAGAGTATTCCTACACAATTTGGTGTTTCTATCATTATTTTAACAACTTCTAAATGAGTTTTTTGTGTGTAAAGTTTTGTGTGTGTGTGTCACTAGGTATTGGCGCTTGATAGCCTTTTGTCGGTTTGAATTTTTCTTTGGCTTGTGCGTGTACATGATGTATAATACTAAATATGGTATCTCCCCCCCCCCCCTTCTTTAAAAGCAGCTTTCCCTCTCACTTTGTCTACCTGTCCTCCCCACTTGTTGGTGTACGTGTACGTACCTAGTAACATTGTACGGTCATTTTAAAGACAGGCTACTTGGAACCTGCCTTTAAGAACCAACCCGGGCCGAGAGGGACGAATCGTGCAGACAAAAGGAGATGCTCGTTGAGAGAGAGAGAGAGAGAGAGAGAGAGAGAGAGAGAGAGAGAGAGAGAGAGAGAGAAAGAGAGAGAAAAGAGAAAGGAACCAAGTTAGTATGAGAGAGATTATTCTGTTTTCTTGAGGTTTAACGACAATATTGACACTCTAAGGTAATTTCAGAACCAGGGAATAGACTGGGACAATAGTAACTAGTAACATAGAAAGTAGGAGAAAAATCACACACACACACTGTTGGCGTCTGTGGTGTAAAGCTTATGTTCTTCGCCTATGATGATGCTGATGGTCTGAGTTTGATCCCACGAGCATCTTTGTCTTTCTGCTGGGATTTGTACTTGTGTGTGTGTCATTATTATACAGATAAAAGAACACATTTCTACTCGACAGAACTCTTGTCTAAGTTAGTCTAAGCCAGGTAACCTAACAAATTCCTCTTGAACAAAGCTATGTATAAAATTTACATCTTAGATCTTAGAATGTTCAAGCCAAACTTCATTACATGTTCAATGAAAATACTTGATTCTGATCAGCTCATAATGCCAGTTATTTCATCTATTTCCATTACACTTGAGTTGTTTCTCCAAAACTGACATCTAAAACTATTTGTTGTTGAAATTTTACAGCACTATTCACACTGTAAGGTCAATTCTGCACCGGGAAGTAGATTAGGACAATTGTAATACAGAAAGAAGTAGAGGTAGCAGATCACACCAGGGCAACCGGCATCTGTGGTGTAATGGTTAGGCGCTTCACCTATCACGCAGGGACATGAGTTCGAGGCTTGTGTGGTGCAGTTTGTTTGATCGAGTATATCTCCTTTTTTCTGCTGGGGCAATGTCCCTCTCAGCCCGGGTTGGTGTTGACAGGCAGGATCGAAGTAGCCCGTCCCTTAAACGACCTTACAGTGTTGCAAGGGGCGTTAAGCCAAAACCAAACCAAAACCACCAGAGCACTCACCAACCACCGTAGTACCAAAAACTTCCGGTAGTTAAGATCTGAGGATTGTCCACGAAGAGTGTGAAGCCATTAAAATCTGGACAGCAGGGGACTTTTCTCTCATGTCAGAAGGTAAAAAAGAACTTTATGAATTTAATCAACAAATAAGCTGTAATGCTATAAGTGTACAGGTTTATCACAAGTTTTCAAAAAACTTCTCAGAAGAAATATCAGCAACACCACACATTTAAATAAGAGATTTATTTGCGTCATTCAATTGTATAAAGTTGAGTAAAAGTACAAAAAAGCACCCCAAACTGAAAATAAAAAACATGATAATCCACCAAAGAGAGAAAGAGTTTTATAACAAAATCAAAGTTCAATGACAAGAAGAGCTGGAATGGAAGTAACAAGTAAGTGAAAACAAACAGCTTTGTATTATACTGTATATATAGGATGATTAAAAAAGAAGGACCCTAATTTATGACATTATTTTTATAAGAAAAGGTAATAGCAAAGGGAAACAAAGCCACATGTATTGTGCTCACAATACAATCAAGTTTTATGTCCTGTCTTACATGTATTCAATGTGATCACCATCAGCAGCACAGGCAACGTCAATGGAATTTAGAGAATTCATCCCAGACGACTTTACATAGCAAGGATGAATTCTCTGGATTTTTACTTTGCCTGCGCTGTTGATGGTGGCGGCACAAAACATTTATAGGACAAGAAACAAAACTTGAGTGTGAGTGCAATACTTGTGACAGCTTGAGTTTTCTATTACTTTTCCAAATAAAAATTTTGGGTCATTGTTTTTAAATCACCCTGATTTTTATGATCTAAGATTCCGAAATCAACCAATTGAATTATAAAAATAATACATGTATAACCGAAATCTCGTAGACTTTTCTCCAATGCAACAGATATCCAATATCAGTGTGAAATCTAAGCATCACTCCTGGCAGACTTGTGCATGAAACCATAGTTGCACAAAAGCTTAATTAACCACAATAACTTTCTTTCTTCCATCGTTGTTAAATTGAATTTCTTTCTAGAATAATGACAGGATTCTTTTGTTTTTTCCAATTAAATTTTTTGCTTCCTTCATTAGGAAGACAAAGGAAAGGCGCCAGATTTTGAAATTGCAGCTTGAATTTACAGACTTCGTACACGGTTCAAGTTCCCTCCAAATCATATTCAT
The DNA here is from genome assembly GCA_032273245.1 of Phyllaplysia taylori. Taxonomy (NCBI): domain Eukaryota; kingdom Metazoa; phylum Mollusca; class Gastropoda; order Aplysiida; family Aplysiidae; genus Phyllaplysia; species Phyllaplysia taylori. Next base: position 9,783 of record JAUKPP010283588.1, read on the forward strand.
ATTAGTATCTCTATGTAATGAGAAATAGCGGTGAATGAAAGGGTAGCCCCATTTTGCCACAGAGCAAGCAAGCCTAATCAGTTAAAACATTTCAATAAAATAAAAAATAAAAAAACAAAAAAGGCAAGTTCAAGCTCATTGGGGCACTTTGACCACTCTTAAAATTTGTCTTCATTACATATAATCCAGCCCGAGAAGTCTTTCTTCAATCTATTTTCCCTACCATTTGCACTTCAACCAAAATACTAAGCAGAAATATTTCTTCTGCTAGCATTCCCATCTCTTTGTTTTCCTCATGCAGTGCCACTGAAGTAAAATTTCACTATTTTAAAATGAGTAGATCAATAAAAGAAACTATATAATTTTATAAAATCTTATATTCTATGGCATAGCATCTTTAACTAGTGTGGTGACAGAAACATTTTTCAAAAGAAAGGAAAAAACATGAGAAACACAAAATCAAGCATTTTTTTTTTACAGCAAACAGCAAAACTTATATTGCGTACACAAAAAGATGTAAAAAAAGACACTAATACTAATACACAAGTAATGATACTATGTAGCCTACGTACCTAGACATAACAATTCTTGATAAGGAGAGATTTTTTCTGATGACTAAACCGAAACAAAGCTTACCAATATTGTGGATTCCAGCACATTGTGACATACCAGGAAATGACAGGGCAGATGAATTGGCAAACAAAGGTAGGAAGCAAAAGAAAATTACCATCAATACAAAATTAGACCCCTCAGAAGTTA
>JAUKPP010283599.1:0-10538 GCA_032273245.1 Phyllaplysia taylori
GTGTGTGTGTGTGTGTGTGTGTGTGTGTGTGTGTGTGTGTGTGTGTGTGTGTGTGTGTGTGTGTGTTTATGTTTATGGATGCGTGCCTGCACTTGAGTTTATGAGTGAGCAGCGGCCGTTTCCTTTGCGTGTATCAATACCGCGTGTGAGCCCCTGGGGAGACCTGCGTGTTTGCCTCACTGCACTGTTGGGCCAAATGTGCCACTTACCTTATTACAGTACACGCGTAGCTGCTAAATATAGCATTTTGTACTGTTGTGCTAACTTTCCCACTTATACATTCTATCACTTTTCATTCATTCCTTGATTCATTCATCCATTGATTCATCCATTTTCTAATTCTTTCTTTCGCTCCAATGCATCTCCATTTCTTTCTCTACCGGCTGTCTGTCCGTCTCTCTCTCACTTTCTCTCTCTTTCTCGCTCGCTCGCTCGCTCTTGGGCACGCGCGCTTTCGTTTATTTGAGTTCGTAATGTTTGATTTAAGTATATTTTTGTACCCCGTGCGTCGAACTGTGGGCTATAAATATGTTGGATGGGAGAGAAAATACCCCCCCCCCCCCCCAATCCCAAGGGAAACAAAGGGGAAGGGGTGGAGGAAAGGTAGAGACAGTGGAGGAAGCAAGATGGCGAAGAACAGTGGTTATGATAAGATAGTCAAGAACAATACTGTTGCATTAGGGCGGGGTTTTTTTCGGGGGGTGGCGGGAGGGGAAGGGGAGGATTTTTGTTGTTGAAAATTTGGTTGTTGTTGGGTTGTTGTTTTTTCGTTACATAATTTGTTTTTCTCTATATCGGTTTCCCCTCTCCGGCTTCCTACCTTACTTTTTTTGCCGTGCGTTATTTGATACTATTAGATGCCTGTCTAGTCCTCTTCTCATATTCCATCCTTGTTCCGATGTGTTCACTGTCTTGTTGATCTAGCCATGTGGGCAATGCAGCACGTTCGCGTGAGTTTTGACTTCCTGAATGCGCAGTAGGTCTCTTGATTCGGTTGTTAATGATAATGGATTACATTTATATTTAAAACGCATATCATTTGCTTGAAAGCAGGCTCTACGTGCTACACTATCATTGTTTCATCCTTTTGTAATGTTCAGAAATACATGAATTTATATAACGTCGATGAAGGTCCAGTCTGCTTCTACTTCTACGCCTTGTTAAGAATTACTGCTGTTGTCGCATTCTATTCCTCTTTTAGGTCACAGTGTTGAAAAGGATGTAAAACTGATAACCAAAGCAAATCTGTGTCTTGTTTATCCCTCCGTGTGGGCGATGCGGCACGTTCGCTCGAGCTCTGACACCCTCGGTGCGCAGTGAGTCTTTGGAGTCGGTTGTCACGCCCCTTTGTTTGGATGTACTAGTCAATACAATGTGGAGAGAAGTCTTGTTTGCCCTCCTTCTACTTCTTGCTTATAGTTACTGCTGTTATCACATTCCTTTTCTTGGTTTCTTATTATTTTATTAGCATCTTAGTGTTGAGACCGGCGCTGTGGTGTAATGGTTAGCCTCTTCGCCTGTCAAGCGGAAGACCCCGGTTCAATCCCGACTGAGGACGATCTGGGTTTTTTCTGCTGGGATCTTTCCCTCTCAGCCCGGATTGGCCCTGACAGGCAGGGTCGAAGTTAGTCCGTCTCTTAAATGACCTTACAGTGTTGCAAGGGACGTAAAACTGGTAACCAAAAAAAATTGGTGTTGAAAGGGACGTAAAGCTGGTAACCAAAACCAATGTCTATCTTGTTGATCCCTCCATGCTGGAGGTTCGGCATGTTTGCACGAGCTATGACACCCTGAATGTGCAGTACCGGGCGGGTCTTTTGATTCGGTAGCTGCATCCTGTTGTACAGCTCGAAGGTAATCCTAGTTTGAAGTTAGTAGTTAATAGAGGCACTAGTCTCTTTGGCTGTTTTAGCCGAAAGTAATCCTACAACGCGGAGAAATGTCTGGTCAGCTTTGCTTCTTTCTGTTGTCCCATTCCGTTCCTTCTCTTTGTTGTCCCGTGTATACGTTGCGCACGTTAAAGATCCCTTGGTGGTTGAAAATCGAAAAGAGTAGGCCTATTAGGCCGCCTCCCGGGCAAAATTCAAAATAAATCTCTACCCAAAAATACTTTGGAATGGTTCTGGGCTCCGAAATGACCTTATAGAGTTTATGGAGCCCAAAAACCCTAACCAGACAAACAAACCTCTTGGTTTCTTATCATTTTATAGTGTTGAGAGGCACGTAAAAAGGGTCGGCACGTACACATTGCTCCCTTTTGTAATGCTCAGAAGTAATCCTACAACGCGAAGAAATAACTGGTGAGCTTTGCTTCTTTCTGTTGTCCCATCCTGTTCCTCCTCTTGGCTTCTTATCATTTTACAGTGTTGAAAGGGACGTAAAAAGCGTCGGCACGTACACATTGATCCTTTAGTATATCACCGTTTTCTTCTCAGTCCGTGGCCACACTTCTTGTCTTGCCACCAAGCCTTTGCTCAGGTTTGCGATTGTCTCTCTCTCTTTGTACATCATCGTTATAATCCTTTTACTCACAAATTCCTCCAGCCCTACTGAAACTGACACTCGATTCCTTTCCTCTGGTCTATCAACGCTCCGTGAGTCGACCCGGGTAGACAGGATGGACAGAATATTATACTCGTTCTCCTCCTCCCCTCCTCCATCCATCCATCCATCTTCTGGTACTCTCGTCGCAGGAGGGGGGCGCCGGCTTATCAGTCCGTGTGTTCCGTCATTAGGCCAGTGACTTCCCCTTTACCCGACCAGAGAGCCTGTATGTTGAGAGGAGAGACGGAGCCGCTTTACGCGAATCTGGGTTATACAATCGAAGCGCGGATAACAAGAAAATGTGGCAACGTGTGAATGGTGATCCGCGCTTTGTTAATGTAATTATTCGCGGCCACGCTCGCAATGCCCTGTTGTCACGGGGTGTTTCTCCTCTCAAGATATAAACTCTCTGGCCCAACACGAGGGCTTTCCTTGTACGCCACTTGTTGCTAGCAGGCTTGGCGTTCATTCTGGAAACTTTCGGGGGAAAGATTGTAGGACATTTTTTTCTCCTGCTCTGAATGTTTTGTTGCGAAGATGTCTTAGGTGGGTACATGGATTAGCTCGATTTCAGCTTTGGCTTCTGTCGGGAAACTTTTGCGAGGACTGTAGGAAATTCTGTTTTCTTCTGCTGTAAGTCTAAGTGCTTACAGTTTTGTAGTGATTGTGTCTTCTGTCTTATTAGCTCAATTTGTGCCTCGGCTTCGTTCAGGAAACTTTTGGAGTTAGTTTAGTGTTGTATGTATTTATAGAGTCGTCAGCTTCTTTGGTTGTTTATGCCTATTGTTCGCCTTTAGGGAAGAGTGTAGGACATTTTGTTTTCTTCTGAATGTTGACAGTTTTGTTGTGTAGATGTGTTATGGGGGTATAAGCTCAGTTTGTGCTTTTATCTTCATGCAGGGAACTTTTGGTTAGCTTGTTTGGAGTTCTATAGAAACATCCACTTTTTGGCTGACTTAACCTCTTGAGAACTTTTTCCATCTCACGTGGGCATGATTTGCGTTTTCCTGCTGAGATTTGTCCGTTTCAGACCAGGTGGACCCTGACAGACAGGGTCGAAGTAGTCAGTCTCTTATATTACCTTGGTGCTGCAAGGGACATAATACTGGTAACGAAACCAAACGTGTGGACGATCTGCGTTTTTCCAGCTCGGATTCATCCCTCTCAGACCAGATCGGCCCAGAAGGGCAGCTCGATGTAGCCCGTCTCTTAAATGATCTAACAGTGTTGCAAGGGACATAAAACTTGAAACCAAACCAAAATTGAAACAAATGTTTCCAAACCAACAACCAAACTTAGAACAATATGTTGCTAAATGAGCATTCTTAGTAAACGTTTAACTCTAAACCAAATCAAACTTGGAACATAATGTAGCCAAATCACCAATCTTAGTAATACTAAGGAATAGCAGTTTTATTCTGCATGTCCATTTTCTAAAAGATGCTCAATGCGCATTACAATCACAGCCACATGATTGATATCTTAATAAATTTGGTAGCAAGCATAAAACTATTAACCAAACCAAACTGAGCAAAATGTGGCCAAATCCACAGTATTGTTAATCCTGCTTTTCTTTCTCCTTGTGTTTTTCCAGCTTTGCTTCAAGAAAGGGGACATCATCACAGTGACCCAGTGGCTGGACGGAGGATGGTGGGAAGGCACGCTCAACGGTCGCACTGGCTGGTTCCCGAGCAACTACGCCAAGGAGGTCAAAGCTGGTACGTTTTTGTTCTTTTTTCTACAAATGGCTTTCTTTAGGGATCATCATCATTGGCCTTGTCTCCCCATGGCGCTGTGGTGTAATGGTTAGGCTCTTCGCCTTGCATGCGGAAGACCCCAGTTCGATACCCAATTGCAGACGATCTGGGTTTTTTTCTGCTGAGATTTTTTCCTTCTCAGCCCTGGTTGGCCCTGTCAGGTAGGGTCGAAGTAGCCCGTCTCTTAAAATGACCTTACAGTGTTGCAGGGTACGTAAAACTGGTAACCAAACCAAACCGGGACAATAGCTCTCCATCCATCTCCGTCCTGAGTGACGACGTAGGTGTACTCTTCATACTTGTATATATTATTACTGCACTGAGCTTATGCAATAGAGCAATCAAAAAGGGGTATCGACTTTTGGTGGCAAAATAACAACACACATAAAGATTTAAAAAAACAGGCAGTACATGAGTGGAACTCTCCTACCTTTCTATAATAGCCTGAATTGAGATTTGCCTGACATGAAGATGGCTTCTATTTGTGTTGTCCCCGCAGACATCAGCTTCAAGAACAACAAGTCTGGCGATGTCCCTGTGTACAAGCGTGAGAGCATGCAGCTCTACCACAATGTGGTAAGTACAACACAGCACTCTCACGGGCTGGCTCAAAATGCGAGTTGGAGTTTTTAGAGAGATGTTTTGTGCAGTTTTTGACAATATGTTTTGTTGTTGTTGTGTTGTCGATCAGTGACTTATATGAGATATAGACCCTTCAAGTAGTCTTTACGGCCTATACAGCCATAGCATTCTAGCTCTGTACCCCAGAAGGGAGAGCCTTCAAATTGGCCCCTTGTTACTGCAATAGTGCAATGCAGTCTCAAGACCTCTCCGTATTGAATGACTGTTAAGTGCAATGCAGTCACTGAGTAATTTACTGCCATTATCGATACAACACTTGGACATGATGGTTGCAGCCATTGACTCCTGGTACAGTAACTTAGGTGAAATAATTCACAAAGTTTGCCACAACGGGCTTTTTGAAAATGTATAGATCCGCATACTGGATGGTTTGTTTTTTGTTTTTTTTGTGTTTTTTTTGTTTTACCCTATTTGAGGTAGAGAGCATTATGCTCACCTCTTTAAAATAATTTGAGCAAAAAGTTTTTAAAGACTTTTTTTTCTTCTTTTTTTTTTTATTTCAAGCTTCAAATTTTTAGAGGATGGTTTTGTTAATATCTCAAGAACTATACTTTTATATGGTTTTATTTTCATAGTTTCTTCAAATTTGAGCCCAGAAATGTTGGAAATAGTTTGGGGTTAGTTTTTTTGGTGCGAAAACGTCTTAGTAATCAAGTTTTAAGGGTTGAAGAGGGTTTATAGGCTCAAGAACATAATCAGGGGAAGGACCTTTGTAGGTTCTTCGTGAATTCAGAATTTGTCCAGTTAAAAGAATTCAGAGAGCCTTTATAGATTTCTAGCTGATTTATATACAAGTGTAAAAGAATTCTAATAGCGATATCATTTGTCCGAATTTTTTCTTAAAGAGTCATTCACGTCTATTCCTATACATGTATTATACTACTAATAAGCTCTTTCTTGTTTTTGTTGGCTGCTGAAAAAAAAGTTTGTCCAGTAGGAGGGGATCAGCAAAGTAAAGAAAGTAGGCTTATGTTTCTTTTTGCATCCCCCCCCCCCAAATCTTAAAGAATTTGATAGAAACAAGAGATGATCAAAGTGTTGCAATCATATTACAGTGTATATCTTTTGTGTTTTTATTTCACAGGTCTTAAAGAATGTGATAGAAACAGAAAAAACTCATGTTACAGAGATGATCAAAGTGTTACAATCATACATCAAGCCCATTGAAGGAACAGGCATGTGAGTACGAGATCTGTGCTGCTTTGCTTAAGAACATGACATATGATTGGTGGGGATTCTTTTTTTTTAATGGTGAGACTACTATATGTTAGCATTTTCTGGATCTGTTTGATTGTTGCCTTTTTTAAAATGATAAAACAAGTATTTGTCATAATATTTCAGGATCCATTTGATTGTGTTGTGTTAATGAAGAGACAAAAATTTGTCACTATTTTTCTGGATCTATTTGTTGTTGCCCTTTTTTAAAGAGAGACAACTATTTGCCATAATTTTTCTGGATCTTATTTGATTGTTGTCTTTTTTTAATGAAGGGAAGAGAGAACTATTTGTCATAATTTCTTTAAATCTACTTGACTGATGCCTTTTCTTTTTTGTACGAAGAGGCAACTATTTGTCATTATTTTTCTGGATCTTTTATTTTAGTGTTATAGATAGGGTGGCTTTTTTCTTTTTTGGATAGAGACAACTCTGGTATAGCGATTACACTCTTTGTCTATCATGCTGAAGAGCCTAGTTCGATCCCACATGTAAGTAACCAGTCTCTAAAGTGACTTTACAGTGCTGCAAGGGACATAAAACTAGACACCAAACCAAACCTATCGTTGTTCCTCCCCCAGTTTGAGCCCGCCGGAGTACAGCCAGCTGGTTGGGAACCTGGAGGAGATCATTGCCTTCCAACAGTCTTTCCTGGCCGCCTTAGAGGAGTGTGAGAAGTGAGTCGACTTCTAGTGTAGTTCTGCACAAGTTGATGTGCCTACAATCATTCATCTGATGATTTTACATTTCTTCATGATGCTTCTAATATGGCCTAACTCATTTTCTGTACTTCTGAGATAATCCAGGGGGGTAAAACTGATTTGGCTCAACTCTATGTATCTAGTAAAAACATTATGGAAATATTAAATTGTAGCATAACGGCCTGGAACCTTCTTACAAATGTAATACCAACTGATGCACTATGATGTGGGGAGTTATGTAATGAGCTTATTCCATAATAGCCTAAGTCGGACTAAGACCATTTTGGAATCACTGTGACGAATTGGAATTTTCCATACTTGTCAAGAAAAGATACCAAAATCGACACCAACCCTCGCGATTTTGTCGTCTCACGAATTTCATAACAATCTCCCGCCCTCACAAAAAACATTGAATTCTCACAAAATTTGTTTTACCTGATCTGGATTAGTTGCGCTGGTAAGATCAAGACCTTTATCAACTTTTTATTGGCATGTGGAGGATCTTTGGGGAAGGTGTGTGTGTGGAGGGAGGGGGGAGGGGAGGGGTGTCATTGCCTTTACACTCTGACAAGGGGTACCGTTGTGGGAAATTGTAGGGGAATAAACAGAATTGCTTGGCTTCAGTTTCATGTAGTGGCTTGTTGTGAAACTCTTCCAGTTATTGTGAATTTGGAATCAGCAGTGGATGACGAAACATGAAAATAAGTTGCACAAAGAATTTCATACCTCACTGGAAAAGGGTAGAATGCTGAATGTCACTAAAAAATATAATTATGAAATGTCACTAAATTTCCTTGGCAATTGGAGCGTTGGCAACCCTGACACTCTTTTTCAAACAATTTTGGAATCATGTACGCTGCACTACAAAACCCTAACCCTTGTGTGTTTTTGTCCTGACAATTTTTGCTTCTGTTTTATTTTTTAAAATGAAATGTTGTTACAAACTTATCGACTTTTTGTCTCCACAGACTGCCTTCATCCCAAAGGAGAATCGGTGGTATCTTCATGCAGTATGCCTCAAGCATAAAGGAACTCTACTCTATTTATTGCTCCAATCATCCCAAGGCTGTCTCCATCTTGCAGAAACACAGGTACATACAACAGCTCTCAGTCAAACATTTGTACGGACGTTAATAATTTAATTTGTACAGGTAGAGGAAGGGGGAAGGATTCTTTCTGGGAGGACAATTTAAGAAAGGAAATCCCATAGGATTCTGTTTCTGGTGGCAGCAGACTGTGAAGTACTTCACATAAGTAATTAAGCATGAATAACATCCTCTACTCAGGGTGATGATATATAGATTGAAGTTTTAAAATGGCGGCCACCAGACTACCTCTCGTGATTGTTTCATGTGCCTCTGGGGCTGGAAAATCCAAGTTAGCCATTGAAATTGCAAAAGTTTTCAATGGAGAAATTATCAGTGCCGATTGCATTTTCTCATCAGAGGTCAATAAATGTTCATTTTCTGATTTTGATTCTGGTTTGGTTTCTGTACTCCGGCTTTATACACTTAAATAGGTCTATTCAAAATTACCGAGTGGTTGGCGGGTGCTCTGATGTGGTCTGCTCCTCCTACTTCTTCCTTTGTGTTGGCGTTGTCTTAATCTATTTCCAGGCACTGATAGGACCTCATAGTGTTGATAGTGCTGTAAAACCTCAAGTAAACCAACAATCTTCTAACTCATCCTATAAAGAATACGGTTCATTTTCTAATGTTTGTTTCTCTGTGTGCAGGGAGGAACTCAGCAAGTTTGTAGAAACTCAAGGAGCGACGCCGCCCGGGGGCCAGGCCCTGACCACAATCCTGTCCAAGCCATTCACCCGCCTCGACAAATATCCTAGTCTACTCAAAGAGCTGGAACGACACGTAGAGGTGAGGACGACAACTTGTCATGATAATGGATTGCATTTATAGAGGGCATATCCTTACTCGAAAGCAGGCTTTTTGAGGGTTAGGTTTTGGCTTTACGTCTCTTGCAACACTGTAAGATCATTTAAGGGACGGGCTACTTTTTATCCTTCTGGGCTGGACAGAATGCAAGCTGCCATTTTACAGACTCTACAGCACTAACATACGAACAAGATCATTTGCTGTCTATAGCCGGGTACCCATTCACATCTGGGTGAAGTGAAGAAACTTTGTGTAACGTGCCTCACCCAAGGACAAAACGTCGGGCCTGAGTTGAGATTCAAAGCCCCAACCTTCTGATTAGGAGTCCGGCAGGCAAACCCCTAGACTGCCGAAGCCACAAATAAAAAAGTGCCATCCTCGTCCTTCATATCACACCTTTCTCCTTACATGCTCAGCATCCTATTCCGTTTTTCAATTCCCCTGGATGAGACAGATTAAGTCACTCATCACCCAAACATAACATTTACTTGTGAATATTCATCCAATAAAATCAACTTCCTTGATGTTCTCGTGCTGAGAATAAATGGTCATTCCAAGTTATATAAGTACTATAATATTCCAATTTAAATGAAATATCTTTAAGAATTCTGTGGGTTTTTTTCCCCTATCTACAGGAGAGTCATCCAGACCGGGGCGACACCCAGAGAGCTATAGCCGTGTACAGAAATATTGCTGTGAGTATTGGCTGCCCGCAACAATCTTACACAAAGTGTCTTAGGGCGGAGTTGGCATTGCTGGTTTTGTGTAGCTTCCAGAGGTACTGATTTTCCGGATAAATCCATAAATCCAGATATCTGAACCACTCTTGTGTCCATCTGAAGCAATTCAACAGTTTATAAGCCAGGCAGAATAACGATTTCCAAATGATTTCTTATCCAGTTTGCACCTGTAAGCATCAAGTGAGATGTCAGCATCAAGCTGAAGTAATGGCAAACATGTCTGGGCTTTCAAGTAGGATGAGTCAAGCTATTTAGGACCCAAGTCGGAATCGGAGTAATTGAAAGTTACTTAAGTGAGTACTCCAGTAATTTCTATTACTCATATCCTGAGTACTCGATCAATATGTCCCCCCCCCCCCCTTTTTTTTTTTTGTCTAGTTGCATGTGGCATAAAAAAAAAAAAAAGACTTCCATATAAGGAAATATTCTAGTGATTGCCCAAGTGCCCTGAGTTTTAGGACTAAAGGAGTACAGTACTCAACTAATTGAAAACTACTCCAGCGAGTACTCATACTCAACTAATTGAAAACTACTCAAGCGAGTATTCGGAGTGGGTACTCGAGTACTCACACACCCATCCATCCTATTTTCTAGACCCGGTCCTGATAGCGGAGATAAGCCTGTTGATAATTTTGCCTGCCTGGGATATCATCCCCCCTGACCTTATCTCTACTGCTCTCCTCGCTGAGCGGCACATGAACCACTGCTGACTCTTAGCCCTTTGGCTGAAACAAGAAAACAAGAAAAGGCTTAAACAGCCGAGGCTAGCGCCTCTATAAATAACTTACTCCTTACTACTACTTGGCTGAAACAGCAAAAGAAGCTGGCGCCTGTACAGATACAGAACTGCTTACCCGTACCATCACATCATACCTCACACTACTTTGCCTTTTCATTCCTCGGTGCTCTGTTCTGAATGTAGTTTGTGCAGGACACAAAGTTTTTACAAATGTATCTCTGAAACGTACGAGTTAATATAACCAAAGATTATAGGCCTTACTATCATACCCTTCAGACTTCATTTCTCATGTTAATGTGTTGGGGGGG
>JAUKPP010283610.1:0-10133 GCA_032273245.1 Phyllaplysia taylori
CTGGGGTAATAATGATTGTAAAGCGCATAGAGCCAGTAATTGGGATATGCGCTATATAAATGCAATCCATTATCATTCTTCTTTCCATCATCTTTCTTTCTTCCTTAGCCCTTTTACCCATCGAGTCTTCTTCTTTTCTAGGTTAATCACGAGTAATTATCTGTCGCTGTGTTGGAATAAACTGCTCTCCCGTTGGCAGCCTATTGATTACCTGTGACGTCACTCACTCTACTACATGTATCACCAGCCGACACTGCGCATTCCGCCTTGCTGCCAGAGATACGGAATTCCGAATAAATGTAATCGATGGAAAAAGTTACTAACCTCAACCAAAATGTGTTTATTTTACACGGCTTAATGCGTGATGGAAGACACTATCAAGTCGTGCAAAATAAACACATTTTGGTTGAGCTTAATAGCTTTTTCTATTGTTTGTACGGCGTGTATGTATCTTCACGTGTTACAACCCCTCTTAAGCCCATCGGGATCCCAACTTGTAACATCTCTGTTCACTTTCATTCTCGCCTCGTAATAAATAAAAACCCAAACAAAACATTCGTGGTTTTTGTTGTTGTTGTTGTTGTTTGGTTTGGGGTTTTACGGTCCTTTCTAACATTAAGAATATTTTAGCGGTGTTCTTCGACCCTGCCTGCCAAGCCCAACCGGGACTAAGAGAGGCACGGAGATGTTCGTCCGATTTGGGGATCGAACTCTCGCCCTCTGCGTGATAGGCGAAGAGCCTAACCATTATACGTCACAAACTGGTGTTGTGGGGGTTGCTCTTTTTCGTTTGTTGTTGTTTTCTGGTACATGCACTTTTAAAAGACTCATCCAAATTTATTCTAAACAGATGACTTGTTTGTCGAATCCAGACTCACAAGTGTCTCTGTTGCTAAGTTGGCTCTTTGGGGGTTATCGGAGAGAAAGGTACGAGAGACGAAACCTACCTCCCTTTATGATGCTTTTCTTCAAAAGTGGCGCTACTCTGCTACGGTCCAAGCCAAAATGGCGAAACAAAAGCTGGCTTCTCTATAAATAAATACGTCTTAATAGCAACCAGGTGAAAAGAACAAGACACCCACTTTTTTTGGAGTGCACAAGCAAACAGAAAATCTCATCAAATTTATTATTAACTTAAAACCTATAGATTAGCGATAAATATTGATTCATGTCAACCACGTCATGATTCTAGTTTTTTACTCTCATATGACATAGTAACGCGCTAGAGTAGGAATTTTGCTACTCTTTTGCGTATACATTTTTCTTTCTCTTTCCGCTTGCTAATCCAGACCGAGCTTGCATCTCTTTATGAAATTATATGCTCTTTGTATTTTGACAAACCAGTAGCCTTTTTCTAGTTCATTTCCGTCCTAATGCGAATCTTGGCTATTTTTCATGGAGTCGGTTTGATATTTGAGTTTTTGGGTCTTTTTTTTTTTTAATGAAACCACCCGTGGAGGTGCTGAGCCCCCACCAGGGGAAGCAAAGAATGGCACCTGCTGCTCTGATACCGTACACGGCGGCAAAAATACATCACAACTGAAGCCACTCTTCTCAGTTTAAACAATAAGAGTACCCATCGAAAAAGGAACATGGTTGCCTGTATGGTGTGGGAACACAAGCTACTGCAGGATAAATAGTCCGTGTACGTAAAATTCAGTCATTGTGACTTACCCCTGAGTTCCTGCAGTGGATCGAAGAAGAAGAAGAATGAAACGAGTGGGTTCAAATCTAAATTGTGTACATTTTTTTTAGTTCCTTCAAGGCAAAAAGACTCACTCTCCTAAAATACAATAATTTATTAGATTATCTGAATTTCACCAATCTATACCAGCTTCTGAATATTACGGTTAGGCTCTTCGCCTGTAGCGTAGAAGAATCGATCGAGCTTGAGTCCTGGGTGAGGATGAGCCTTTGCATCTTTAGGAAGGTATCCATCCCTCTCAGCCCGGGATGGCCCTGCACTGACAAGCACGGTCAAGGAAGCCCGTCTAAAAAATCTAATAACCTTATAGAGACATAAAACTAGAGAACCAACCAAACCAAATACCACTTTAAGTAATTATCTAATTATCCGGATTGTTCCCAAAAGACTCATTGACATTGCCCAGTCATGTCCTCAGAACGAACTGTCAGTGTTCGATTAGATTACATTGTACTTACCATTCCCCTTGCACCCCAACCCCCCTCCCACACAACCCCTGCACTTCAGCAACATTACTCGCCTATCTATAGTTTTCTCCTGCACCCTCAATTCACCTTTCACACCAGCTCAAAACCTTTTCCTCCGCCCCCCCCCCCCTCCTCCACCCATCTGTCATTCTCTCACGCGCAAAATCCCTTGCGCTTCTAATTCTTTCTTGCGCCTTCAAGTCACCTCCGCCCCGCCCCCAATTGCCACACAATGTTAACCACTCATCTCTCATTCTCTCTTACACCTCTGTTTACCTTGCACGCCCCCCCCCCCCTTACACACACCTCCACACCTCCACCAATCTCTCATTCTCTCTTGCGTGTTAAAAGTCAAATTCCTCTTGCATCCCAGCTCCCCCCCCCCCCTCCCCCTTGCCACTGTCTGTTTCATCCTTTCCATAATGCTAACCACTCATCTTTCATTCTCTTTTACACTTTCAAGTCAACTTTCACCCACCTCCCCCCTACATCTACCCCGTCCTCACCACTTCCACCAATCTGCTCATGCGCCTTAAAATTTAAACTCCCCTTGTACCCCAGACTCACTCCCCCTCACCACCCCACCTCTCACTATCATCCCTTCAACAATGCTAACCACTCATCTCTCAATCTCTCATGCTCCATGAATTTCCCTTGTTGCACCGCCATCCCCTCCTCCAGCTCCCCGCCACGCCCCCAATCACCACCACACTCTTCTCCTCCTCCCCTTCATCCCCCTCCCCTCCCAATCTCCCCTCTTCTTCAACAAAACTACCCACCCAACAATCTTGTGAGTCTGTCATCGTACGCATTGAATTATATCAACATTTTGATTTTTTCTCTTTATGTGCCAGAATGTAATTGCCTAAGAGGAAAACCATGGCTGTGTCGCAGCAATTTATCAGATCGATCGCCTCCTTTTATGGCTGTCAAACGCGCAAGGGTAACAGGAATTTCCATGGCGCCAAGATTTCTCGGGGCAAGCTGATTATTGTTGTTGTTGTCGTTGTTGTTGTTGTTGCTGTTGTTGTTGTTGTTGTTGTTGTTGTTGTTTGGGCTTTTTTAATTGATGGTGAAAAATCAAGGAGCTTGGAAAACAAACACACACAAAATAAGAAGAGGGGAAACATTTTATTAAAGATAAATCATCTATTATAATGCGCCGGAGTGACAATAGTATAACCCCGCGGTCCGTGCGAACTCGTTGAGTGAGGGACGATGTCACAGCCCGGAGGTCGAAGGCTTCAATGAGGTGGAGAGGAATACTCTGTCAACCATCACCATGTCCAAGTGTTGTATCGATAGTGGAAGCAAATTTCTCAATGATTGCATTGCACTCCGCAGTCATCCGGTCCGGAGAGGTCTTGAACTCGTGGAGTATTTAGGGCCAATTGTAGGGCTCCCCACTCCTGGGGTACAGAGTTAGAATGCCGTTGTTCTGTAGGTTGTGAAGACTACTTGAAGGGTGGGTAATATAATTACATTATGCAGTAACATAGATATGGATATATTAGTCCTTTGCAAAGATAGAAAACATTGTTGGTGATATGAAGTGTGCTTGTATCTATATGGTTAATCTTCGCCAAGGTTGCCATATTACTTATAAATGTTGAGGCCTACCTTTTGGCCCATGAGTGTACAGGTCGAGATTAATTTGATTTCCAATTTTCTGTCCTTTGCAACACCTTACGGTCAGGTTGGAGTCGAGTCACTTCAATCCTGCCTGTCAGGGCAAACCCGGGCTGAGAGGGGCGGATCCCAGTAGGTTGTCAGCGCGTAGGATCGAAGCCGGTCTTCCGCACTATAGGCGAAGAACCTAACCATTACACTTACACCACAGACTATGAAGGGCTTGATAGATTTTACTTGTGAAGTCACTGTGTAGTAATGAACCCGCCGTTGAATTGAGGGGTGGGAAAAGTGTTTAGTGTACCTGAGCCTACTGACTACATGTAGATGCATCTCTTGTGTAATATTACTAGCTGGGCCGCCGGTTTCCCTGGGTAATAATGGGATCATTATACGAAGAGAGAGAGAGAGAGAGAGAGAAAGAGAGAATACATAAAGAGCGTGGTCCGTGATCCCAGGTTCAACCTCATTCCCTGTCCTTATAAGAACATAGGTGTCTAAATTCTCATAGAAGGCTGCATGCGCGCATGATTGTTTTGAGTTCACATCAGCGCGTGCAGGAAAGTTGCGAGGCGCACTCGCGCCGGACACATCTTGAACGCATGTTTATTGTTTCGTTCCTCAGTGAAAATATTATTACGGCCAAAGAGGAACGGGAACTTTTCGTCAAATATATTTTTTCTAAATTCAGGAAATGAAGAAATAAAAATTGATGATCGTCATGAGAACCCACCTATCTTTTTGTAGAGAACTGCCAACTTTCAACTCTGTAGCTGTCGTAATTTTACGGGAAAAGTGACACATGTGTTTCCAAGTTGTCAAATATATAATAGATGTACATGATATGTGTTGTACTGCTTAATTAGACTATTACTGATTACATAAAAGTTTATTTATGCCAACTCTGGGTCCCTTTTTTCTCCAATTATGTGATAAGTTGTCTACCCTCCCACACACGAAAAAAATAGGCGACCACTCTCTCTCTCTCTCTCTCTCTCTTTCTTTCTCTCTCTCTATCTCTCTCTCTTTCTCTCTCTCCCTCTCTCTCTCTCTCTCTCATTCTCTCTGTCCTCCTTGCTTTTCCATCTCTCTCTCTCTCTTTCTACTCTCTGTATTTCTCTCTGCTCTTTGCTTTCCCTATCTCTGTCCTCTCCCTCTCTCTCTATCTCTCTCTCTCTCTCTCTCTCACTCTCTCCCTCTCTCTTTCGCGCGCCCGCGCTTTTCTCTCTCATTTCCAGGCTACACAAGTACTACGATTGTACACAATTTGACGTTTGGTGTTTTTGCACATTATTGGCACGTAACATATTCTTATGAAGACCAGGTGGCCCAACAAGAAAACGATGATCAGCACATTATCTATCTATCTATCTATCTATCTATCTATCTATCTATCTATCTATCTATTATCTATCTATCTATCTATCTATCTATCTATCTATCTATTATCTATCTATCTATCTAGTATCTATCTATCTATCTATTATCTGTCTATCTATCTATCTATCTATCTATTATCTATCTATCTATCTATCTATTATCTATCTATCTATCTATCTATCTATTATCTATCTATCTATCTATCTATCCATCCATCCATCCATCCATCCATCCACCCATCTATCTATCTATCTATCTATCCATCCACCCATCCATCAATCCATCCATATATCCATCCATCCATCCATCCATCTATCTATCTATCTATCTATCTATCAATCCATCCATCCATCAATCCATCCATCTATCTATCTATCTACCTATCTATCTATATATCCCCCTCTCTCTCTCCTTCTCTCTCTCTCTCTCTCTCTCTCTCTCTTTCTCTCTCGCTCTCTGTCTTAGACAAACGCGAATACGCACACACTTACATCAATTAATACACTTACTCACACACGCGCGCGCGCACCGCGCCAATGACAAGCGCGCCACCAAGACCTCCGCGACTGTCTTTTCCCTCCCAGCTGTTTCCCCATGGCAACTCTTGTCTTTCCTCAAGCCAGCCAGCGATCGACTCATTGGAGTGGAAATTGGAATGGTTGTGGTGGCAACAGGACAGCGCATGCCCCGGATGCCGATAGATCCAGGGGAGAAGGGAGATAACAAGCACCACCTTTGTGCCAGTTGTCGGACTTAGGTAGAAGAGCTGTTGAGACAATGACCTTCTGGGTCGTCTGAGCATGGATCTGGCATTTCTTTTTCTTGTGTGAGCAAATCAAAACAAACCGTGCCATTTTTAGTCCTTCTACCATCCTCGCAAGAATCTGTTTGGTCACTGTTTTCTGGACTAGTTCATTCTGATTCTAATAAACTCATAACGAAAAAGGTAAGTCCTATTTCCTGTGCACGGTAATTAAAATGTCTTTTATAGTCTTTCATAAGCTTAAATCTAGATATCTAGGGTGTTATCTCAATAAGTAAACTTACAGATGATAAACTGGCCCAAAAGCCTAACATTAGCTGTAATGATGTACTCGTAATTTATAGTCTCCTATGAACTTAACATGGAAGGAGCCCAATGATGAGATACATGTAACTAAACTTTATTTGTAACAGGGTCACATTTACCTATGCTATCACACCCGCCTCGTATTGTCCACCCAAACCATTGTTCCACTTGGTATTATGGGTTGACAGAAACGAATTTGTTGTTTACATCTGTCGCACACCATTTTTTAGTTGTTTTGTCAGAGCCCTTCTGCAAAACTCGGATCTTCACCCCCTCCAGTGATTGCACTCTTTGGAGCAAAGCACATTTTTCTCTTTTTCCCAATCCATCATTGATATGGAATATAACTGAAATAAACCACGATGAGTTTGATTATTGTGTAATCCGCAAGTTTTAACTGGCTTTTTTCACATTTTTTGGGCGATTTCGATAACAAATAGGGGGAAATGTTGAGATGTGTTTGACGATCATCGAGTTTGGGACACAAGGTGCGTCTACCGTGTAGGTTATGTGCTAGGATGGATCCACAGTGTGACAATAATTTACGGTTTCTGGAGCTGGGAGCAACTGGGCGTCTTACAGACATGAAAAGTGGGGACTGCTTCGCCTCTCCTTCACTTTATGCACATGTAGTCCTGTGTTGTTGTTTTTTCAGTCAAAGGACAATTGTTCTGTGATCTCAAGTTATCTCCCCTTATCAAGTCGAATGTGAGATTCCACCTGGCGCTACCAGGCCCATGTACGCGTATATTGTTTTGCTTTTCGGGGAATCCCAACGGCGTCACGGGGAAATCTAGAAACGCTGTGTGCAATTGAAATGTATTGAAAATTGAAAGAGTTTCACAAACCAAACACGCGCAACACAATTTAGTCGCTCCGCTAAATTTGCAGTAGACCTTTCTTTTTTCTAAGCTAAGCCACAAAGCATAACATGTATGCGTAGACTCTGCTATTCTGTTACAGCGATTGCAAAATGTGTAGGCCTATGTGTGTGTGTAGGGGGGGGGGGGCATATCAGATGCTCCGAAGCGTAACTTCCGCGGGTGGACACATCAAACTCCGATAGATGGCAACACAGAAAATGGCCTTGTCCTTGCGCAGTTAGTGAAACTGGAAAGAAAATTGACAATCTAAGTGGGACAACATTCAAACAAATTTACAATAAGCGTAAGTACATATATTGTAGAGAAAATAAAAGAAGATCGAGGACATTACCATTATGGCCGAAAAATGGCAATTTCTGTTTCTAACTTTTTACCAACCACAAATTGATTGAAATCCGTCGACTAAAAGGATTTTCTCTCCGTAATTCTTTTCTAACATGAGTTGATTTACAGTGGACCCATAAACTTGCTCTGTTGACAAAAACGGGACGCCGCGATTTTGTTGTCAGCGAATATGCTGACGCTCAGAGAAGAAAGCTCACAAGCAATTAGTGTAGGGGAGGGTTACAATACGATTGCTCTTAGCAAGTAGAAAAAGACCTTTCGTTCCAAGGAGAAGTGCCCTTGAAAATAAGACTACGTATTTGGAAAGAAATGCTATGTGAAAAGACTAACAGAGATTTTCTTCGTCTCTAAATGTCCAAGCATAGCACACACTTCAAGAGGACAAAAGTAGTTGTGTGCTCTTTGCCCCCCCCCCCCCCCCCCACTTTGGTTGGTTTTGGTTTGGTTACCAGTTTTACGTCCCCTGCAACACTATACTTCGACCCCGCCTGTCAGGGCCAACCTGGACTGAGAGGGAAAAAAATCCCAGCAGAAAAAAGCGATAGGCCCTATCGTCCGCGCTCGGGGTCGAACCCGGGTCTTCCTATCCATTACACCACAGCACCGGTGCTCCCTTCTTTATCACACAAGAGATGAAACCATTTATGAATTCACCGAGTGCGTCTTGTGCTTTTATAAAGCGGATCGCCGCTTGCAATCCCCAGATGTTCAGTTTAGTACAGTGAAAAAAACTCAATTCAAAACCCTAGCAACGCTTGGTAGGTTCTGAAATTTATGGAAACTTTTCACATACTAACAGAGGTAGGCTTCTAAAAAAGGGATTTTCATTAAATAGATTTATTGTGTCTTTTCAATAAAACTTAACAAATTAATTTGATGCCACAATTAATGCCGACATTTTTTTTTTTACTTAAAAAGGATAAAATAAAGCTTTTATTTACACAAATTACAAGGCTAAACTTGAATATAGATATGGGGCTAAACGTAAATTGCATTTTTCAAAATTAAATCAGATTTAACCTTTCTTAGCCTACTATTGCCTCATTGTGGTTCCTATCAAGCCTTTTCTTTTGATACATCATTACCGAGTGTGCTGTAACCATAGACATGATACATAGGGATAATCAAAACAGACTACTCTGATGTCATAGTAGTGGCGGTCTTTTTTCGCGCCCTTAGTTGTACGGAGTGGGTTATTTATAGAGGCGCCAGCCTCGGCTGTTTTAGCCTCTTTTTTTATTTTTTTTATTTAAGCACTCAATCAGGCTTAAGTTTCCTTGAGACTTGCCATTTGAGTGCTGCGTCAGCAGCACTTTGCTGTCACGAAAAGCCACATCAGGCAAATTTGTTTTTTAAAAAAGAAAAAAAGCCCACACAAATAAAATACCCCTCCTCCTCCCCCCGTTACTTTTTTTTTTCAATCGTTTCAGTGTTATTTTATTTTAGAATCGGTCATTATAAGCAGAACTCCCTCTGTGCATTGTATTACTAATTATGTGCACTTAAATCCCCGTAAAATAATTCAAACCTACTCCTGCAACTTCACGTAATAACACACACACACACACACACAAACACACACACACACACACATACACACACACACACACACATCTATGCACACAAACATAACACGCATATCAAACGTTTAAATGCTCTATCTACGTTTCCCAAAAGCTTGTTGTCTGTTAGACTACTTCCTCGTCCTCAAATTTCCTTGCAGTATCGATAGTCCTTACAAAACCTCAACAAAAGAAACAATAAAATCCCAGCACGTGCACAAAGGCAAAAGGGGGGAGTGGGGGGGGGGGGGGGAGGATAGTGAACACCACGGGCGCTACTTACCAGGCCCGGAAATCGAAGTAAAAAACGGATCTTGCGACTATTAAGACATCAATAATAATCTCACCACGGTTGGGCAAAATAGAACTGAATTGTTTGATTCTTTTAATCATTTTTCAAAACCCATGACCGAAATGAGACACTAAACCTGCCGAGGCCTAGTACTGGACTTCAAATTCTCAACCCTCTTCCTTGCCCACTCGATCTATTAGGCTTACGGTACTGAAGATTGCCGACCTGGGAGTAAATTGAGTAATTTAAAAGGGAATATGGCTGAAAGTTCAAAGTCGTTTAGGAATTCCTGTGCATCATTTCTATGACATTAAGACTGGGATGTCAAAACTTAGCCAAAAACACTTTCGCATTCGGAGACGCTCTTCCGCGCTTTATTTTTGCCTGCCATCATCACGCCAAATTCTTTGGCTTTGCTTATAAATTATTACAATGAATTCATGTAGGCCTAAATAGCCTCTTTTCTTCAATTCTCTTCAGTTAGGTCAAATTGACGACTGGAAAAAAACCTGTATTAACTTTGTGTCTAGTACGCTCTGAGCATAGAGAATAATCAAAAGTATTCACAACATTTTATGAAGTTGATTTGTGTAAAGCAATTTGTGTTTTTGAGGTTTTGTGACTGAAAATGTCTACGTTTCACAGATTGCATGAGTCACTTTTGATATGCTTAAGGTCTTTGGCAGTGAACACAATAGCTTTTGCCTCTCCTCCACCCCTTACCTCTGAAGCGAAATATTGTCGTTTATTTTATTCTTCCTCCGACAGTCGTCGAGAAATGGAGGGGGGGGGGGGGGGGG
>JAUKPP010283643.1:0-10535 GCA_032273245.1 Phyllaplysia taylori
TTTGGCAACTGCATTTCGCAATCGCCGTGTAATGTAAACCTAATTTTGGCAACTGCATTTCGCAATCGCCGTGTAATGTAAACCTAATTTTGGCAACTGCATTTCGCAATCGCCGTGTAATCCAAACCTATACAACAATTTGAATCAGATGTCAAGTAAGAAACGCCTTATCTATGACCCAATTCAATGTTTTTAACATCCATGACTCTGGTAAATGAAAACCATAATTTTAATTTATTTCTCTAGTCGCTTTTGTAAGCTTTCACATGGCCTTGTATGTCCATGGGTGTGTACGTCAAATCTAATAAAATGAACGGCGTCTGTGATGTAATGATTCGGAGCTTCCCCTATAATAGTGAAGACCCGAGTTTGATCCCACGTACGGACGATGTGCGTTTTTTTCATGCTCGGATTGACCTCGACAGGAAGGGTCGAATACGCTCGTAACTTAAACGTTATAGTGTACAAGGGACGTAAAACTGGTTATCAAAACAATGAAATGGATTGTACACGGAAAGAACTGAACGGTGCCCTGGTGTAATAGTGAGGCTCTTCGCCTGCCATACGGAAGACCCCGGTTCGATCTCGAGCGCGGACGATCTGGGTCTTTTTCTGCTGGGATTTTTTCCCTCTCAGCCCCGCTTGGCCCCTGAAGGCAGGGTCGAAGTAGCCCTTCTCTTAAAAGACCTTACAGTGTTGTAGGGGACGTAAAACTGGTACCAAAACCAACTGGAAAGAACTGCAACGGCGTTTTGTCTCGGGCAATGAGATCTCACAAAATTGCCAGGGGACGCAACTTCACACTTCTCAGTTTTTACATGACATTTTAATTGTTATGTCCCTTAGATCTTCAACGGTCGAACTCGAACTTAAGCAGCACGACAGAAGACGCGAGATTCAGACTGCTGGTGATGGCGAATGCTACTGCTCACCATAAGAGTGAAAAGCAAACAGACTTAGATCCATATATGAGAGACTGAGGCTTACTAAGAAAGTTTTCAGGACAGTGGAACACAATGACTCTGTGTGGCGTCGGTGGTCTAGTGGTTAGGCTGCCGGACTCGTAATCGGAGGGTTGCGGGTTCGAATCCCAACTCGGGCCCGACGTTCTGTCCTTGGGAAAGGCACTTTACACAAATTTTCCTCACTTTACCTAGGTGTGAATGGGTACCCGGCTATAGACAGCGAACGATCTTGTCAGTTTGTTAGTGTTTGAGCGCTTGTAAAATGGCAGCCTTTGTCTGCTGTGGTAATAATGATTGTAAAGCACATAGAGCCAGTAATTGGGATATGCGCTATAGAAATGCAATCCATTATTATCATTATTAATAACGACCAAAAAAATAAATAATAAAGAACAACATTATTATGAGAATGCTATATTCAGCGTGTCCTATACTAACTGTTTAATTTCTTATCTCCCTCAAATATGAGTTCTTTTCCCCCGGTTTCTCTCTTCTTATACCTGATCATGCGGAAGACCCAAGTTCGATCCCTCTTGCGGACGATCTGCATTATTTTGTTCTGCTGTGATTTCCCCTCTCAGCCTGGGTTGTCCCTGACAGGCAGGGTCGATGTAGCCCGTCTATTAAAATGACCTTACAGTGTTGGAAAGTAGGCTTCGTAAAACTGATAACCAGAAAACTTCTTATACCTTTTTCTGCTTTTCTTTTTTCAGTCTGTCCATTTCTCTGTCAGACTCTTCCTTTCTCCCAACATTTTCTAACTCCCACTCTCTATCTTCCCCTCTCCCCTCTTAAACCCTCTTTCCTTACCGGAGCTGTGGTGTCATGGTTAGGCTCTTCGCCTGTCGTACAAAAGACCCGAGTTCGATCCCGAGCGCGGACGGTCTGGGTTTTATTTGCTGGAATTTTTCCCCTTACAGTGTTACAGGGGACGTAAAACTGGTAACCAAACCAAAACCTCTCTCCTTTGTTGTCTTCCTCTCTGATACACTCTGTCTGCTTCTGTCTCTATGTACCACTTTGTCTTCTCCCACTCTTTGCTTCTTGCTTCGTGTATGAGAGTAAAGTTATCTCACTCCCCAGTTTGGTTTGTTTTGGCTACCAGTTTAGTTTTACGTCCCTTCCAACACTGTAAAGTCATTTTAAAAGACCGGCTTCTTGGACCCCATACCTCCATTAAAGCAATAGCATTCTATTTCCCCTTTTTAAGAATTAAAAATGTTTAACGAGGCTTGCCTTTTGCAACAGCACGCTCGAAGACTGACATGATATGATGTGGAACCTGTAGTGGGAACATGCAGTCAAAACAAAGCTATTAGTTTGGTTCGTTGGTTTTTAGTTTTGCACCCCTTGAAATACTCTAGACGGTTTTAGCCGCTTGTTACTTGACCCTTTCTGTCGGGCGAACCTGGGCGAATAACAACATTAAAGCAAGGAGACGGAGACGCGAGCCCGACGTGGTATCGAACTCCCATCTACTGCGTGATAGGCGAAGACCCTAACAATCACACCACAGGGACCAAGGTAACGTATTGGGTGAGAGACTAAAGTGTGTAAGACCATGCAGACTCATGTGCTGGGTACGAGAACACACATACACACTCGTGCAGGGGCACAAACTTTGAGCTTTAACACACTGAGTCAACACTCGTCCAGTTTACTCTGGTGATGGTCTTGAAGACTCGTGTTTGTCAGCCTGAGGAACAGAGGAACAAACTCTTCGACATAATACATACACTGCTCTGCCGGGCGACGTGGCTTCTGCTCAAGGAGAGACTACTTGTCGATGGAGTTTGTTATCCGCACATGATCGATTTTGTTAATTTTGACTTATAATATTATGTGGATAGAGATTGCAGTCCAGTACGGAAAGTCTAAATAAGAAGATAGATAAGTTATTAAAGAAAAAAAAGGATGAATTCTATTGATCAGAGGATCTAAGAAGTACAATCAATTATAGAAAGGGCTTTTTGTTGTTTTTATTCAAATTTGATGGACATTGGATTTCTCCATTTTGGATTAGAAACGGAGTGTGAACTGCAGCGACGCTTTGCGAGAAAATTGAGTGTCGTCATTGGAAGGAAGATTGACGAACAAGACAAAGAATCGGCTCAGGAATGCACAAAGTATAGCCTATGATAAGATTAGATATCCTTAATAGTTCCCAAAGGGAAACTTGATATCACGGGTTTGCAACTGAGATACATTAGTAACATCGACACAATACAAAGTAGGCTACATCATTATTGTCAAGCAAAGGAACACAAGTAGGGCTTATAACATTATTCAATGATGCATTCAAGAATCAGCATATTACTCCGATGTGACCCTGATGGCACTGGGCAAAAATGATCTTTTGTAACGTTCTTTGCTCATTTTAGAAGAAAAAAAGTCAATTTGTACGTGAGAACAAACATATTTGGTGGAACAGAACTTTCCATCTGTTATCATCTCTCTTCAAGGGCGCTAGTAGTGATTACTTTCTCTGTTTGCATTATCATTTCCTTCAATATATGACTCATCGGATTACACTAGCTGGAAAATCTATTACTTACTAAGGATGCTCTATATTACAACATTTGATCTTGTTCCTCACAAACACAATTGTTACCAGCAATCACAACCAACAACATTCGAGACAAAGAGAACCCGCACGTGAAAGCCGAGCTTTGTAGCTTACGCTGTAGCTGATGGTCTTTGGCGTTGGAACTATTGTAACTCTTGACCTTGGATGGGGAGGCGAACAAAGATGTTTTCCGTACGCTGAAGATTGAAGAGTGAGGCCTGATTGAAGTCTGAGTAAACAATCTTCATAATGGCGGTTTTGTTCAATATTTCAGGATTTCCAAAACTGGACTTAGGGGAGTTGTGAAAAAGCGCTCTTTCGTCATTCTTTTCGAGTTCTGAAAAATTGTACAATGTCAGGGCGCCTGAGCAGGCGCTGGTGTGAAAAGGTGATGGGAATAAGCCATAGGAACGAAGACGATAGACGATATGATTGAGACGAGAAATCAATAAGTGCTGGATTCGGAAAAGAAAATCTGGGCTGGGATGCACCAACGAGATCTATCTTACATGCTACTAAGTGTTTACATTAGTGTACAAAATCGCGTACTGAAGACAGCGGAAAGGGTGGGGGAGGGGGGGACGCTGAGAACTGAAGAATTCTCGCCGACTTGTGCCTACATTGCAATGGGGCACGACATTAAAACGGTTTGTCCGTCATCTCTGTTTGTTGCATCCCAGCTCTGTATATAATGCTATAACTGACTATAACTATAATCCATTCAGACACACAATCTATAACCGACTTCAATTCCCTGTGCTTTCGAAATCCGTCTCAAATAGGCAATATCCGATGCAAATACCGGCGTTTGTGGTATAATGGTTAGGCTGTTCACCTTTCACCCAGAAGACAAGAGGTAGATTTAACCGTGAGGACTAGCATCTACATGCAAATACGCTTCTCTGCTGACAGGCAGAGTTGAAGGAGGCGACCTTTTAGATGACCTTACAGCGTAGCATAGCACATAAAACAAAAATCCCGAACCTTTACAATTTATCTTTTTTATAAAACAAGCAGGACAGGACGAAGCCGACAAATTAAATGCTGAGGCGAGCAGACTTTTATCTTCGGTTCCGCTGTGTTGTGGCCGCGCCAGCAACAAAATGTCACAAGAACCTTCACAATTTGGATTAAAAGAGCTTGTTAGATGAGTACAAGGACGTACAGCAACGTTTGCATTAAGCATTAAGCTTTGCACCACCTAAAATAAAGTTCCTCATTCGTAAGAAATCTTTAGGCTGTCTCCAATCAGGCTTCTCTAAAGGAACAGATAAAACCTTAAAAGAGAACCTTCTCTTTTCTCCCTTTTTCTTGGGTGTGCAACTTCTGGGTTAATGTAAAGAGCTTTGCACACGTCGGTTTATTGCTCTTTTCTGATAGCCCGCCATTGAGGAGCACAGCAAATACTCCAAGACGCTCAACATCAAAGACAAGACTTCTCCTAATGCCATAGTTATACTGTTTATTAATACTTCTCTGAATCATTTGTTCCCATTGAATGCAGCTCTTATTGAAGATGTCAACACCCCGTGATTGATTTTTATTTTATTTGGGTATTCCATTTTTGTTTTTTGGTTACGGGAAATAATAATTTGTAGTAGTAGTAAGGAGTGGGTTATTTATAGAGGCGCCAGCCTTAGCTGTTTTAGCCTAATAATAATTTGTTCGCAACCCCAGTGACTCAGTTTCTCCTTGTTCACCTTTCTGCACTAACGGACCGATGTTCTTGTTCGCTTTTGTTTGCTCATTTTTTTCTTCGATATTAGAAATGATTATCCTTCTCGATAATCCTGCACCACGCTTCATCAGAGGCTAAAACAGCCAAAGATGCTGGCGCCTCTGTAAACAACTAACTTTGAACTAACTAACTAGCGCCAAGCTTCTTATTTTTATCTTTATAATGAGGAGAAGAAAGAAAAAAAAAAAACTATAAGAGTTACCAACCTTTAAATCTCGCATGCCTTGTTGTCAGCTTCCCTAAAGCAGAGTTTACCCCTCTGTCTGTGTCTATTTGGGACCGTACTGCCTTAACGACACTACAATGCCATTTCAGTGAAAGTGGGTTTGTTTGGTTTGGTTACCAGTTTTACGTCCCCTGCACCACTGTAAGGTCATTTAAGAGACGGGCTACTTCGACCCTGCCTGTCAGGGCCAACCCGGGCTGAGAGGAAAAAAATCCCAGCAGAAAAAAACCCCAGATCGCCGCGATCGGGCATCGATCCAGGGTCTTCCCGCTTGCAACGCGAAGAGCCTAACCATTACACCACAGCGCCGGTAAAGTGGGTTTGTTGATTTGGTTCTTGGTTTGGTTTTGGTTTAACGCCCCATGCAATAATGTAAGGTTACTTGCGAGGTTGGACTTGCGAAGTTTAAGTTCATCTCCGAAAGGACAGGGATCGGACAATGAAAACTCTTTTAAAAGATCCAGGTGAAGCTCCCCGGATTCGAACCCGGGACCTCTTTGTCTGCAGGCGGGCTCACTACCGCTACTTAACGTCCCTTACAACACTGAAAAGTCATTTAAGATGCGAGCTACACCGACGCTGTCTGACATAGGCAAACCGGGCTGGGAGGGACGCTGCCCCAACAGAAAAAGATAAAAAAACGTTTCTCGGTTGTTTATTAGGTTTACGCCCCTTGCAAAATCATGGTTATCTAAGAGACAGTCTACTTCGCCCTGCCTGTCAGGGCCAACGCGGGCCGAGAGCCAGGCGAAAGACGGAGACGCTTATCCCCATCTAGGGATCGAACTCGTGTCTTCTGCGTGATAGACGAAGAACCTAACCATTATACGACAAGCGTGTCTCTTTAACCTGGGTTGTTCAAGGTAGTCAGCGTCGAAATACACGTAGCTCTCCTCTAAAACGATATCATGGTGTAGAAACGATAACAAGGTGTAGAACCAAAACACCCACAACCCACTAACAAGCGCCCTAAATACCACTTCAAAAGGTTTGAGGTTGTGGTGCGCGTTCCTTTTTCCAACGTGACATACAGATAGACTTACCACATTACAACGAAGGCAAAATTCACCCACGAGGCGGAAACTGAAACAGAAACCCTCAAAGGAGCGGATATGGCCTAAAAAGTAGATCATTAAATAAAAACAAGGACAGCATCAGCAAAATCCGGGAGTAGCTTCAGTCCCTAAGGACAGGAGAAATAACGAGTGTATCATCTCGTACATCTCCGACATCGCATGCTTCCTGACGATAACTTCTGCCGTGGCTGTCTCCCCTGGCTTATTACACAAACCGCGGGAATCTCTATACTGACGTCTGCGGTAAGTGTGCCTGGCAGACGATTGAGATACGCCTTCCGCCCCTGATAACAATAGTCGGTATGGTTCTCTTAACGCTTATGTTTGTTTGATTAGTTAAAGTTCTATGGCATTATCGAAACTACCAAGACATAGATTAGGTCAATAGCAGCACAAAGTAGGAAGCAGACGGAGCAGGAACAAACCACACCGGAGTGATCGCCCGACAGCTACCAGAGAGAATGTTAGCCTCTATATCAGTAAATTTTATAATGTTGACCAAAATAGTTTCGGAGAACCTAAAGTCAACATTATGGTGATGTGTGGTTTGATTTTGCGAACCCTCTAACTTTTGAGTGGCCAGCAGCTGAAAGTTTTCGGTGTACATGTCTCTTTTCGCGTACGTCTATTTCTTCTAAATTTTCCCCATCTCAATATTTAGATCTATTGGAGTTCACTCTTTAAATCGACCAGTATGTACACGTAATCTGTTGTACTTTGAGATATGTACAAACATTTACAAACTTCAACTGAGCTACAACTTCCCATTGGGTAGGGGAAAACAAATAAAATCGGAAACACCGCCGGGACGCGAAAGGCCCACAGAAATAGGGTGAGGGGGAGGGAACAGTGGTGTGCGTGTGTGTGTGTGTGTGTATGTGTATGTATGTATGTGTATGTGCGCGCGTGTGTGTATGCATATGTGTGCGTGTGTGTGTGTGTGCGTGCGTGTGTGTGTGTGTGTGTGTGTGTGGAGGAGGGTTGGGCAGAGAAAGAAATGGATCAACAGTGAAGAAAGCCTGAGGTGAAATAGACAGGCGGAAGTAGTTGGAAGTCGTAAGATTGACTCAACAACTTAGGCTGAGATACATCAGTCTAGCTGGGATTGCCGGCGCGTGAGTACGGATGTTATTGTCTTGTTATAGAGCTTTGGTCGCACGCCTGCGTGAGAATGAAGCATTGACCCTCACGTCCGGCAGTTGACAGGGGCAGTTAACTCTGTCAGCGGCACTCACCTGGGGCGAAAACTGGCTATTGTCCGAAGAGGGAGGAGTGTGAAGCGGGGGTGGTGAAGGGGTGGGGTGGGGGGGGGGGAGGGGGAGGTTCGAAGCCCCTTAGCCGACCAATCCCAACTTTGCATATTGACTCATTAGTCAGACACAATTTTCGGTTAAAAGTTG
The DNA here is from genome assembly GCA_032273245.1 of Phyllaplysia taylori. NCBI lineage: Eukaryota > Metazoa > Mollusca > Gastropoda > Aplysiida > Aplysiidae > Phyllaplysia > Phyllaplysia taylori. The sequence continues at coordinate 7,972 of JAUKPP010283643.1, forward strand.
GTTTGTTTGGTTTTAATTTCAGTTTTTCTCCCCTTGTAATACTTTTAGGTCACTGTCAGGGCCAACCCGAACTGAGAGGGGCGCAACTTGCCAGTAGAAAAAAGGAACGCATATCTGCCATAGAGATCAAACTCCTTATCCTCTGCGTGATGGGGCCGAAGAAGATAGAACTAAGGCTAATATATAGGAATTGAAGGCAAAACTCACTCAAAAAGGATTTTAAAAAGTACACAGGAAAATTCTTATCTGACACTAGTACTGAAATCGGCATCACTAGACTTGAAATGAGCTTGAGGAAAACATATTTACTTCAGAACTGCAACTATCACAGGTGGACAACTAGAGATAGGATACCTAGCTCACGTAAGACGAACAATGTAATACCTTTGCATTGAACAAACACAATAGTTCCGTCTCTTTAACACTGTCTTTATTCACCGCTGTCTGGAGTATAACGGCTACGCTTTGGTTCTATACTGGATAATACTTCGATCCCCATATTGGGCATGCGTCTTCGTCTGTCTTCTGAGATGTTGTGTCCTCTTAACCCCGGGTTGGCCCTGGCAGGCAGGGTCAATGTAGCCCGTCTTTAAGACGATCTTACAATGCCAGAAGAGGCGTATAATGACCAATACAAAACTAGATATAAGCAAAAGACAAAAATTCGAAGAAGCACGCAGAGCGATAGACACAAAAAGTTATAGCACACAGATAATACATTTATAATCTTACCAGCAATCTCACAAACAGACAGATATACAGCAGAATAATAACCCTCTACCATTGTCACAAGCTACAGGCAGGCATTCAGAAAAGATACAAAGCCATCGAGGTCCACGAGTATGCACATGGGTATTGAACGAGTACGACTCACTATTTTTTCTAAAAGTACAAAATATATTGCGGTAGGAGAGCAATAAAGAAATTTCACTTTACAATACTGATAGGTACTAGCAGAATTTTTATGAATATTCATGAGTGCACTAGTTTTTATTATTCCCGTTTCAAGTGTTTCTGACAAGCGTCCTGGCACACTGTCAGGACAATGGTGGTTATTATTCCTTGCCTTGCAGCAAACCCAAATCGATTCTTTTCTTCCAACCAACATCTTCACTCTGTAAGTCATCCACACATGGTATCTTTCTTTCTTTCTTTCTTTCTCTCTCTTTTCTTTCTTTCTCTCTCCCTCTCTCTCTTTCTATCTCTCTCTCCCTCTCTTTCTTAGTGATTCTGTCTTTCTCTTTCTCCCTCTGTCTTTCTTTTTCTATTTCATTCTTTCTCTCTCCCTTTCTCTCTCTGTCTCTCTCTTTCTTAGTGGTTCTTTCTTTCTCACTCACCCCCTGCTCTGCCTTTCTCTCTCTGTTCCATTCTCTCTATCGCTTTTCCGTGACAAGCTGAATGGAGGGATTAGTTAATGTTTGGAAGAAACTCCCTTTCTATCTCTCTCCCTCACCCCCACCCCCTCTTTCTCTCTCTCTCCCCCTCCCTCTCTCTCTCTCTCTCTCTCTCTCTCTCTCTCTGTCTCCAACTACTCTATATTTCTTTTTCTTTGTCTATCTCCCAACTTCTGTACCCTTTTCTCTCTCCCATCTCTGTCTTTTTCACACACCCTCTCTCTCTCTTCACTCCCTCTTTCTCTCTCGCTCTCTCTCTCTCTCTCTCTCTCTCTCTCTCTCTCTCTCTCTTTATTACAATATTAGCACTCTTTCTTTTTAACGTACGAGGAAATGACTAAGAAGTAGAATAATCATGTTGATGAAGGAGAAAAATGACAAATAAACACACAAAAAAAGAAAGAACATGAATAATATTGTCAGTTTTAATTACCTTCGAGACGTTTTCGGTTGCCTTTGTCCTGAATCCGTCATCTTCTTGTTAACTGTTCTAATTTATGGGTCCCACTTCTACTCCCTGTCTGTTCTATACTTTTTCATTTTTTTGCTGCATTATCTATCTCTATACCCCATCCCTAACCTCCTTTTCTCCTCTTGTGCCTTCGCCCATGGACCCATTCTCTCTTGCGTCCGTTTAATATCTTAATTTTGGTTATTTCAAGAAGAAGAAGGGCAAGAACGAGTGCATAAACAACAAGAACAACAAAAACAACGACAACAACAACAGCAAGAATAACTGCAACCACGAGAACAACAATAGCAACGACGACAGAGAGAAAAAGAAACAAGGTTAAAAAAACAAAACAATAAAAATACATCAAGCAACAAAAGTAGCAAGCCAACAACAGCAGCAACAACACTCAACAACATCGCCGGCGTCTGTAGGTTATTGTTTGACTTTTCGCCTTTTATGCGGAAGCCCCGATTTTGATCCCACGTGCGGACCATCTGCGTTTCTCTGCTGGGATTCATTCCTTTCAGCCCGGGATTGCCCTGACAGGCAGTGTCGAAGTAATCTTTCTTTCAATCAAATGACCTTATAGTGTTGCAAGGAACATAAAACTGGAAACCAAACCAAACCAAACAACCCACGCCCTCTCTCTCTCTCTCTCTCTCTCTCTCTCTCTCTCTCTCTCTCTCACACACACACACACACACACACACACACAC
>JAUKPP010283654.1:0-10535 GCA_032273245.1 Phyllaplysia taylori
TCCTCCTCCTCCTTCACCTCCTCCTCCTCCTCCTCCTCCGCCTCCGCCCCCGCCCCCCCCCCCCCCCCCACCAGCCCCCCCCCCCCCCCCCCCCCCCCTTCCATCAACCAACCATGTCAATTTGTTTGTTGTTTGTAAACATTTTTATTCCTGTCATGTTCTAGGTGTGTTTGCAGTCATCGACCTGTACGGTCAGTGCAGCCAGGTGTCCATGTCTTGTGGCACAATCGTCATGCCGCCCGCACACCTCCTGCCTCAGCCGGTCAGTCTACACACGGAGCCGCTGTCCACTCCGTCAGTGGCAAACACAGGTGAGTGAGTCATCACTGGACACTGCCGTAACTGATGGTTGGTTTGGAATTGGTTTTGACTTTATGGTCCTTGTAACAGTGTAAGGTTATTTTATAGCCGGACCACTTTGAACCTGGTTGCCAGGGCCAATCAGGGCTGAGAGGGACACAACCTCCCAGCAGAGAGGTGGAGATGTTCGTCCAATGTGGATATTGAACTCCCGACCTCTGCATGACTGGGAGAGAGCTCAGCCATGACAACAGACAGTAGTCAATGCATGGTTTTCTAATCTCTCACGCCTTTTCAAAAACCTCCGTGTGATAGGCGAAGAGCCTAACCATTACACCACAGCACCTGGGGTCTTTTTCTAAACGTGTTTCCTTTCAACCAAATTTACATTTCTGATACCAAAGTGTAACAATTTTCTGAGTCTTGTGTCTATTTATGTAAGTTTAAAAAACAAAGCAGCAAAGACAATTTTCCTGCAAGACTTAATTTACTGTTTTTTAATTACAATTATCTGTATCTCTGTTGGTCCTTAGATTCATTTGTCCTTGTAGTTTTGTATAGAATCTTCTCGTTTCTATCAACGTTGTCTATCTATCCATCTATTGATTTGTCTTCACACTTGCCTGCCAGTTCATATTTCTTGATCAAATGAGAAGGTTAATTGTTGTCTTAGGAGAAATCTGGCATGGTCATGTTACAGTGATAAATGACAACACCAACAAAAGCAGCATGTTGTCCAAGACAGGATGCTGTATTACTTGTACCAACTCTTTGTCTGTTGATTGTCTGTTCTCTCTCTCTCTCTCTCTCTCTCTCTCGCTCTCTCTCTCTCTCGCTCTCTCTCTCAACTCTCTGTCTTTTTTTTTCTTTCCTGTCTTTCCCTCTTGCTTCTCTCACTTGACTGGCGCTGTGGTGTAATGGTTAGGCTCTTTGCCTATCATGCAAAAGACCCGACTTCGATTCCTGTTGCAGATGATCTGCGTTTTTTCTGCTGGGATTTTTCCCTCTCAGCTAGGGTTGGCCCTAACAGTCGAAGTAGCCCATCTCATAAATGACCGTACAACAATGTTGCAGTGGACATAAAACTGGTAATCAAACCAGCTATCTCTGTCTCTCTCTCTCTCTCTCTCTCCCTTTCTGTGTTTCTTTATTGTCCTCATTTACAATATCTCCCTGTATAGTGTCGATATAGTGTCGAATGAGCGGTAAAACCCCAAACAAACATATCTCCCCATGTAATGTTTCTTCTCCCTTCCAGAAGTGACGCACAGACTGAGCAAATGCTGTGGCAAGAACATCACACTACGCAGCACATGCTGGGGCGCCAGTCGGGTGCAAGGATTCAACCATGGCATCGTATTCAGCTCGGAGCCCCTCAAGTATGACGAGATCTTTGAGGTAAGGGCATGAGGGTACAAACTCTTGAATATTTGTCGCCTGATGTTTTTTTTCTCTTTGTGATACACATTTCTTTTTTCTTTTTCATGTGAAATGGTTTATACAGACCAATGGCAGGGTGGCAGCTCAATTTTTGCAACTTGATTTTTGGGGAAAATAACTTTTACTTGGCACATTCCAAGGCACGACAAGGGGCGCTTATCTTGTAAAAATGCCAGAGTCTGGAGATCTATAAAAAATGGAGAAGGTCAAATTGCACACCATCATATCTTGATTAATATTGTAGCATAAAGTCAGTTGTTTTTTTCCTCTTTTCTAAATTGGAAAAATATATGTGTGTGCGTTAATATACAGGGTGATTTTTTTACATTGATCGATTCTAAACTTTAATAACTCGAAAACCGTAAGAGATAAAAGTAAACAGTTTTTTGCACATCATTCACTTCCATTTAAGTTTTTTCTGGGATACTTAATAAGATTATGTTGATAGACAAGGTGTTTTGAAAAGGAGTTAGTGGAACAAAGCCCTTTTAGGCTATGGCGTCGAAACAGCGCACAGGGATACCAAAGAAAAGGGCTGCTAGGAACCATCGTAAGGCAATTAAAAGATAATTAAAGCTGTTTTTCCAAAAGTACTAATGTCTAATAAGCTCTGGTTTCATGTTTTACGAATCAAAATTTGAGTTTTATTCTTTAAAATCAAAGAAAGAGATGGATGTTTCTGGGAGTATAAAAAATGAAGTCGTCTTTTTTGATTGATCGGACACAAAGCAAGTCGCATGTCCACTTCAGCTATCTTCGTTGTTATAGCCAATTACAATACCGGTCTCCACCAAATTTTGATACAAAGTTGTGATTGACTTTTAGATTGTGCTTTTCTTGCTGTGCTCATTTGAAATTTTCTCAGAGCTGCAGGCACGCGACCTCCTTTGTAAATGCGTAAATTGCAGATTAGCGTAATTTCTGCGTGCTAAAAATCGTGGCCTGCTCACGGAAACGGACGCTGTCGCACAGTGTGTTCATTAAATTGGCTGATTTTGGTACCAGAAAAAACTTAAATGAAGAGGGTTTAATCGATAGAAAACAGAGTGTTTCTATCTCTTGCCGTCTTTGAGTTATATCTTAGAATTGATCAATATAAAAAAAACAAGTCGTATTTGTAAGACTCTGAGACTTGTCCGCCCTCCGTACCGTGTCCATTTCCTTGTTGCACACGTTCATAAAGGATGCATTTTCCTCTTTATACAGTGTTAGTATTCCAGTTCCACAACACACTTGAATCATCTTCACATATCTGTCCTCCGTGTGTTGTATTCATGCCTTTCTTGATCTCCATCTCTTATTTTACTAAGGCCTGTTCACCGTCCCCGGTCTTTGAAATTCAAAATTTTAATCAACCCTTAACCTTGTTGGTTTGGTTAAAGTTAGTTGTTTATAGAAGCATCAGCTTCTTTGGCTGTTTTCGCCTCTGAACCCTTAACCTAATTAGAGCTAGAGAGACATGACACAACCAGGAAATTGACACTACGGAGGGCAGACACGCTACAGAGTCCTGCATAGTTAAAAGCTGATAAGAGTTACAGAGTAACTGCAAACAAAGCTTGGAAGGAATGGCCAAAGTCCAACTCCAGCCATTGTGGAATATACCCATTACGTAATTCCCCACATCACAGTGCATAGATTGATATTAAATTCGTTTTAAAGTGGGCCATTTTGTAAAATTTGATATTTCTTTATTTCTGAAGTGGAGAAAATGAGTGAGGCCATATTAGAAGCATCATGACGATTTGTTAGTTTTAACCCCTCTCATGATGTTTCTTCCGCAGGTGGAGGTGAGCGAGGTATCAGCCCAGTGGTCAGGCGGCCTGAAGATAGGGTTGACCACCATGGCTATATCAGACAGCACCTCACCGGTCAACATCCCAGCCACTGCTGATGAAATCACCACCAAGGTCACGTGGGTTGTAGTGGGGTCAGAGGTCAAGAAGAATGGTGTGGTCACCAAGGACAACTATGCTCCGTCATTAGACAGGTTACAGGTCGGGGACAGACTGGGTGTGTCACGGGATTCTGACGGAGCCATGCACGTATTCCTCAATGGGGACGATCTCGGCGAGGCTGCCACCGGCATTCCAAAGGTGAGGGGCCATTTTTTAGGCTTGCTCCTTGCTCTTTATTTTATCAGGGATGGGGATTTTTTCATGGTAAAATTACCTTTTGTAGTGAAACTTCTGAACTTTTTTTGTAGTGAAACTTCTGTACTTTTTACCTCACTATGTCTTGCATAATAAAGTTGTTATTTATTTATTTAAGGCTATTCTATTGGCAGCGGCAAGATGCATTAATCTCATAAAGAAATATTTGTCTCTGTTGACAAGAACTGAAATGGATAAATAAAACAAGCAAAACATCTCCGTGTTGTGATCCGTAAGTGTTCATAAGCCTCCTGAAAGTGGCGAGTTATTTATGAACTTTGTGTTCCAGTACATTTAACCTTTTGTCAGTTGACTTGGATTGAGTTGTATTTCTCTAACTGACGTTCTTTCAAGCAGGAATATGCGCTATATAAATGCAGTCATTACTATTGTTATTATTAGTATTACTATTCTATTCTTCTCTCCCCCTCAACCCCCACCCTACCCCCTTCCACCCCTGTGTTGCTTGTTACCAGAACGTGTTTGCTATAGTGGACATCCACGGGGGCGTCGAGGGAGTTGTGGTCATCAGCAGCTCCAGCGTAGACAGTCCAAGCCTGAGCCTCTCACCGGCCGCCGAGCCTGAGCACACAGCACAGGTCAGGGGCAATGGGAATAAGTTATGCTAATGTACTTCTGTTGGTTTTGTTGTTAAATCTGCCGTCAGAAGTTCATTAAATGACTACATCGTATTCAACGCATTGTCACTTTGTATTTTTGCATTCATTTTGCACATACCCAGGGACGAAATGCTATAACTGAGTTTTCTTTTTATTTGTTTTGTTTTGTTTTTTGTGCTAAAGTTTACAATGGGAGTTACTTACATATCAGTGTATATGTAGAATCCTTATTGTCCTGTTTCTCATCTCTTCCAACGTAAGTATATGAACAATCTCGCGCATGTTTTTTTTTATAGTGAACGTTCTCAAGATGTGCCATGTGGAAGCTTTGTTTCAAGCCATCCAGTCATCCAGTATGTCCAGACAAATATTGCCCGTTCAGAACCCCATTGTTCATTTCTATCCAACAGTAAAAGAAAACTTACCAAGAATAAGAATCTACTAGTCAAACCTCAGCGTAAAAAGTGTTTCTCAAAATCTCTTTCCCTAAACGTCTTTTTATTTATTTTTCCTTATTCAGGACAGAGACCAAGACAGCGACACGTCAGCCCACTTAACGACGTGTTTCCATGGCAACCATGGGAAAAACATACTGCTGAGAGAAGGCGGGAAGCAGGCAGAGCGACTGGCTAGTTACAATCAAGGCATTGTGGTCGGGAACCGTCCGCTTAAGAGGAGAAGTCTTTTTCAGGTAAGAGTACAACAAAATGACTTTCTGTGCCTTTAGATAACTGTATAATGTCTGCTCTATCCTTCCACTTTTGGTTTTGTTGTCAGTTTTGTGTCCTTTGCAACACTGTAAGTTCATTGAAGACATGGGGTACATACACTCTGCCTGTCAGGGCCTACCTAGGCTGAAAGAGAAAGATCCCAGCAGAAAAATGAGATTGCCTGCATGTGGGATCAAACTCGCATCTTCCTCATACTAGGGGAAGAGTCTAAGCAGTACACCCCAGATGCTGGAGCTTTCACTTTGTTCTTTGTCAGTGAAAAGGTGGCTTTGAAGAATCGATTGATAAAAAAGGGTCTTTCGCTTGTTTCACTGAAAGGAAAATGCATCACTTTAGAAAAACTAGATACATTGAATGAAAATTAATCACTTTTCCCTCTCTCTCTCTCTCTCTCTCTCTCTCTCTCTCTTTCCTGTTGCCCTTCAGGTCAAGATTGGGAAGCTAAACAGAAAATGGTCGTCCTCTCTCATGATTGGCGTCGTCGGCTTCCCAGTGGACAAGTTCACGTTCCCCATCTCGGCGTCGCTGATTCAGAAGCCGTGTATAGTCATTCAGGGGGAGGCTGTGTATGTGTCGGGATACAAGGTATGGGATCTGAAGGTGTCATGTCAGAGTTAATGCTTTTAGGGCTGGGTGTTTTCTTTTAGTCCTCAGTGGTAAGCGCCAAGGCTCTCCATGATCCTTATTGTGGGAGTGTTTTTTGTTGAAGAAAAGAATCTTGTGGTTATGTCATGCATTGACATTATTTGGTGTCTTCCATATTTTTTTTGTGTGGCAAAAAGTTATTTTCTGTTGATAATTTGTTCAGTTTACTGTGATGTGTGTTTCATTAATTCTGTCCATGTTTTGTAGTAAGTTGATTGTAGGAGGTGGAGAAATTTTTCAGGTTTTACAAGCTCAATATGTTTTCCTGAAAGAATGTGTTGTAATTTCTTAGGATTTGAGGAAATGGGGAAAAGCTTTTCAAATTATAGGTTTTCAAATCTCAATGCTCTTTCCTTATGGAATGTATCAGATTGTCTTCAAACTTGGACCCAAGTATCAGATCCAACACTAACACAAACTTTGCTCCACAACTGGAATGTTTCAGGTGAAGGACCACTATGGCCCCAACCTGGACACGCTGGCTGAGAACAGCCGTGTGGGTGTGGTGGTGGACGAGGACGCTTGTCTACATCTGGTGGTCAACGGCATTGACTACGGCGTTGCGGCTCGAGATGTCCCCTACCCCTGCTGGCCGCTTGTTGACCTCTACGGACAAAGCGAGCAGGTGATGGGTTGTTGGTGTTAAGATAAGATATATAAGATATATTAATAGTGGTAGTAAGAAACAAATGATTTATTGAGGGGCCAACCTTTGGCTGTTTTAGTCTCTTATTGTTTTTGTTTTTTTTACTCTAGCAGGCCTAAGTTTCCCTTGAGGCTAATGAAAAGCTGCAGTTGGCAAAAGTGGATGTCTTAGTCTAAACAAAAAAAAGTCAGTAGGAAAAGATATTAACAATAATGTAGATCATTTTTGTAGCCTCAACTACCGTGACAGCACAGCTCTAGCCCTTTACACTGTTTTAAAAATTCATGTCTTTGCTTAGATAAAGGGACATAACCCACACATACACGTGCACTAACACACACGCACACACCAACATCCCACCGCCATACTCATGCACACACATACACACACATACAACTTTTCTCTCATTGGATACTTGCAACTTGCATTGTGTTTTTGCAGGTGACTATTCTTCCTGAAGATTTTCAGAACCCCTCTGTGACTGGTGTGAAGGAGGAGTGCGAGAAAGCCGACTTGGAGAACAGTAAGTTCGTCTCTTTATCACTCTCTTCATGTTGAACATATTTAACATGTTTTGTCATGTTTTTTTGTAATGTATGGCCTGATAAAGGCCTTGATGGCCGCAATGTTAGCTTTTTTTTTTTGCCTTTAAAGCATTTTTTAATCTAAAAACTTCGTAAGTTCCAGAGTTCATAACTCTCCCGTAATTTTACACGGGTTGTCTCTGTTCATGTTGATATCAGTTGTGCCTTCTGCCATCAGCCAATGCATTTGTCACTTTTGTTGCAAACAGTTGTTATTGGATAATGTTGTTTAACATCTTGATCCACATCAACTGTGATTTTTTAGTGTTTTTTTGTATAATCAAGAATGGACACAAGGTATACAGTGATACTCAATTTTGGCAGCCTCGGGGGACTAAAGAAGCTTTGGGCTTCAATTTTCTTACTCAGACGTCATTTTTTTTATAATGTGTAGTCATGTTCATTGTGCCAACAGGAGACTGATGTAATGGAGTTGTTTTGATAAGGGAAAGGTTTCAATCAGGGAAACAAGTGACCTCTTTTCAAAATATAAAGTTTAAGTTGCAACGTAGAATGTTGCGTCGTTAGTCTAGTGGTTAGGCTGCCAGACTCGTAATTGGAAGGTTGCGAGTTCGAATCCCAGCTCGGGCCCGACATTGTGTCTTTGGGAAAGGCACTTTACACAAATTTTCCTATTTTTACCCAGATGTGAATGGGTACCCGGCTATAGGCAGCGAACAATCTTGTCCGTATGTTAGTGCTTTAGCGCCTGTAAAATGGCGGCTTGCACTGTATGCTTCCCAGGAAGTTGAGAAGGTTTTTGAACGACTTAGTCTGCTGGGGTAATAATGATTGTAAAGCGCATAGAGCCTGTTTTTTAACAGGGATATGCGCTATATAAAAGCAATCTAGTATTAGTTTGAAGTTAATTGTATATAGAGGCACCAGCTTCTTTGCCTGTTTTAGTCTGACAGAATATTGCATTGTAAGCAAAGTGTATGACCATGTACTCTACATTACATGTAGTAACAGAAAATTCTGTTTCTCCCTTGAATCTGTCAGAAGGCAAAGAGAAGTCGGTGAGTGGAGGGGACAGCGGACAGGCGGTGCGGCCCTGTGAATACCTCAACATCTGTAACAGATTCCGAGCTTCTCTAGCTCTGCCAGGTCAGTGGCGGTCATCTCAGAGTTGTGTGCACTTGAATTAGGATAATCCATTTCTCACTTACATACTTTTACATCTTCATGTGTGCAGATTAATTTTTTTTAGATTGAAAATTCTGATTAAAGTTTCTGTCTTGATAATAAATGTTTCCTGAAATATTCCCTTTTCTGGAGCCAGAACTTATTCTGAGTGTTCTCTTCATACCATACAACATTTTGAACGGCACTAAAGAATTTATAATTAGTACTGGCATCTGTGGTGTAAGTGTTAGGTTCTTCATCATCCGGCGGAAGACCCGAGTTAAATCTCAACGCTGATGATATGAGTTTTCTTGCTTGGCTTGGATTTGTCCATCTCATCCCGGGTTGGCCCTGACAGGCAGGGTAAAAGTAGCTGTCTCTTAATTGACTTTACAGTGTTGCCAGGGACATAAAACTTGTTATCAAGTAACCAAGTAGCAAAAATTGTACATCTTTGTATTTACTGAGTTTCATGAGGAAAATCTCTTTTGTTTTTCATGAAGTATTATAGTATTTGTGTGTTAAATTTCCAGAAACATTTGTGATGAGCAGTGATACTGCAGCATACCAATATTTACTAAAAAGAATTTATTGCTTATATCAGCCTTCTGTTCCCTATTTTGTCTGTGTGCATACAGAGGGCTATTTCGAAGGACCAGCATCCTGTTTCTGCTCTGCATGCCACAAAGCAAGGGGAGACGATCCCCACTACCAGCGAGGCGACCCGCCAAAAGATTTTGTGTTGCCTGTCGGCTGGTGCCGTTATCTACTTAGGTGAGAAATTGAAGTAAATATACTTGTTTTTCCCCCCCCCATCAGTGTATGTGCTGTAGTGGTCTTTTCCTATCATGCAGAACACCAGAGTTGGATCCTCACATGCAGAGGAGCGTCTGTGTCTTTCTGCTCCGATTCGTCCCTCTCGGCTCCCGGTGTGCCCTGACAGGCAGGGTTGAAGTGGTCAATCTCTTAAATGACCTTAGAGTTGCAAGGGGTGTCAAACTGCTAACCACACCTATCTGTTCTCCCCAACTAGCCGAGTGCAAGGCAGAATAGAAGAAATGAAAAGCCAGATGGACACAAACAGAACTACAAAGTTTTAAGATAAATGGATATAAAAGACATAGCTTCTGTCAGTGGGAATTGGATTCTCATAACACTGCATCTGAGTACTTTTTACTCATTGCTGACAAAGAATAAGAATTTCTTGAAGTCGACTCCTTTGTCGTCAATACAAACTTGTATAATAGTTAAGAAACTAGGTAAGGTAAAGAAGGCAACTTGGAATTTTTAAAAATAGTTTTCATATTTTGCACAATATGGTATTATTATCAATAATGATATTCTGAAAGTTCCCCAAAAATGAGGCATCTGCAACAGGTTTCAATATTGCGTGGATTATACACCTTTTATTTTTAACAGGGGGGGCAAAAGAAATTCTGAAAGTTTATTTTTACTTTTCACACAACATTGTATGATTAATTGTCTGCCTGTGTACCAAAAATGAAAAGTAAATAAATTTGTTCCACCTAAATATCTAATTTTCCTGAACTATAATATTATAAGATAGTTACATCAAGATATTATAAGATTTTTTCTAGATATTTTTTTTACATTTAATTTATTCAAAAGTTTCTTACAGTTGGTGTAAAGTTTGTGTGAAAGCAGTATTTGGTGACTGTTTATGTGACATCTGAGCAAACCAGAACCACGCATTTCAAGTAGATTATTTTGGGGATTGAATTTCAGAATCGTAATAATTGTCACGTCAAATGTTGATTGAATTTTGAATTTTATGAAGCATATTTTTTATAGGAGGAATGTGCTCAAGAAATAATACATATATTATTGTTGGTAAGATATTTTATCATTGTCAAGTTTTCTCATGGAAAGAATACCAACTGCACACAAGCTGTTCCACTCATAGACTGATGGTTTTGTCAATTGTTTCACCAGTATGTATGGTGTAGTGGTTAGGCTCTTCACCTATCATGCGGAAGACTTGAGTTTGACCCACACCCAGCTGAGCCTCTGCAGCTTTCCGCTGGGATTCGCCCCTCTTAGCTTGGATTGGCCCTGAAAGATAGGGTCGAAGTAGCCCAACCTCTTAAATGACCTTACAATGTTGCAAGGGACGTAAAACTCATACCTGCCAACTCTCCCGAGAAAGTCGGGAGACTCCCGATTTTTGGGCTCATCCACCGACCTCCCGATTGACCATCAAAATCCACCGACTTCCGAGGATCAAGAAAAATTCCGTGACCAGCTGCCGAGTATTTTTTCCAAGGGCTTCT
>JAUKPP010283676.1:1921-20394 GCA_032273245.1 Phyllaplysia taylori
CCCCCCCCCCCCCCCCCCCCCCCCCCCCCCCCCCCCCCCCCCCCCCCCCCCCCCCCCCCCCCCCCCCCCGCCATTGTACCAAGTGCTTTTTATGTTTATACCAAATGATTTTTATACCATGCTTGCGCATCATGTGCTTGGCCTTATTTTGTAAAAATGATAGTCATCTAAGTATTCGAAATGTGAAATTCTTATTGAAAACACTGGCATGAGTCGAGACTCAATCTTCGGCATTTACGTGCATAAATCTAGCCCAACACTCAGTGTCAGATCACAAAATCCTGAAATTGGAGTTAGTGACTTTTTATAAGATTTAAATATTATTTGTTACCCTTCCTCAGCTATCAACGGGATCCAACTGGCTTCCTAATTGACAGCCACCTCGCAAGTCGAAGAAAACATGTAAGGATCATAATCAGTTTTCTATTATTGAAGAAATTTATTCCTGCATTCTTGTGTACTTAGACTCTCTCATTGGTTTTATGGTACTCTCGGTGACTTTAATCTCCCAGTTGTTTTACCACTACCTTCTGCCCTTGCGTCTCTTTTTTCCTTGCATGTCGTGGGATAATCTTGCAGCTACTCTATTGTTGAGGATTTTTTCCTGATTGAGGTACTCCATGGTAAAATTTTGCAGGATGATTTTCTACTACATTTTTTTTATACATGTTTCAGGATAACCTCTCAGCTACTGTATTGTTACATGTTGGAGAATAACCTCTCAGCTGCTCCATTGTTTCATGGCCACATTGCAGGATAATCTTTCAGCTGCTTCATTGCCACATGTTGAAGGATAATCTCTCAACTGCTTATTGCTGAATGTTCTTCCTCCTGATTTGAGCTACTCTGTAGTTATGTGTTGCCAGATAATCTCTCAGCTTCTGTGTTGTTACAGTTGTAGGATAATCTTCCAAATACTTTATTGCTACATATGGCAGGGCCTTCTATTGGTATGTGCTCTTCTTTCTCTCAATTGAGTTACTTGTTATGTGTTCTTCTTTGTCTCAATTGAATTACTGTATTGTTACATTGTGAAATAATTTCTCAGCTACTCCACTCTTTTGTGTTTCAGGATAATCTCATAGGGCCTCGACCAATGTGCTCAGTGTGCTGCGTGAACTACCCACGTGACAGATTCTACGGTGTTACTTGTGGACACACATTCTGCCGAGACTGCTGGGACATGCACTTCCAAACACAGATTCAGGATGGAATAACTACAGGTTTCAAAGACTGCTGTTGGATTTTCTCTGTTTTGACACTCCTTGCAACATCAATCAGTCCTTTAAGAGACGGGTCCTCCTTATTGATTTGTGGTCCATCTCCGACCTTACAGGGGTCAGATCTGTCAACATTCTAGAAATATCCCAGTGAACCCAATACGAATTTATTTCATATTATTCTGAAGCAGATCAGGGATGCCACCCTTCCGGAAATCAGTCCTGCATCCGGAAATATAAAAAATCACAAGCGAGAATTAATTTTTTATTTTCTTTTGCCCATAATTGCTCTATTTGTAAGCTAAAAACACCCCAGAATTGCTCTATTCTTGAGCTATTTTTCAAAATTTCCCTGGGGGGAGGGGGGCATGCTCGCACAAAAGTTCAGGAAATTTTGTCTCTCTTCGGTGGTACCCCTGGTAGATGCTTTCCCACTGCACTACAAATGCCTGGTAATCTGCTTTTTATATTGATTTGTTGAAGGGAAGTGTGAAACCCATTTGTGCATAATAATTAATGAACAATGATGCTGTGGATGCCGTTATGTTTTACCACAGTGAAGCATTAAAAATAAGAACATGAAAATGTTGAGCAGTATACATTGCTTGATCTGAACCTTTATATTTTCTTTGAAATGACGTTGGATGGTTTTGTCAAGTTTTTCTCTTTCTCCTGAGTAGCTTAAGTGTATTTTTTCTGATTATTAACAAATTGAAATTGGTTGATATAAGTGTTATTGCACATGAGAGAGAAGTTTTGATGGTTGGCATTTTAATTCTCATCTATGTTGAAATTAAAAGAGCAGCTGTATTGTTTTTCCACAGGTATCGAATGCATGGCCAAAGAGTGCCCAGTGTTGGTCACAGAGGACTTTGTGTGTGAAATCCTAACCCAGCCCAAACTGAGGGACAAATATTCCAAGTTTTCCTTCAACGATCTCATCAAAGTAAGGATACATTAAGTCTTATTGAGCCTACTTGATATCAAATGATGTAATCTTTATTTGCTGTCCCGGAAGAACTCTGAGTAGAATTGCCAGTGTTCCTGTTCTTAGGCAAAGTGCATTTTTCTCCTCTGGCTCTAATATTTCTTAACATAATTGTAATGTCCTGTGAAGAATTTTGACAAATATCAAGATAGGGTATGTTATAGAATGAGTAAGAAATGGACAAAAAATTTCAACGCAAAATTGGAATACTTTGTCTGCCTTTGAATGGTAGAGTTTGACTGTACAGTTCTATAACATAGTTAAGGAACTCTGGTTCAGAAAAAGTTTCAGCTTATTTTTCTTTTGTATCCAGGAGCATGAGAGTATGATATGTTGTTGTTGTTGTCGATCAGGGTCTTATATCGGTTATGCACCCTTCAAG
The DNA here is from genome assembly GCA_032273245.1 of Phyllaplysia taylori. Taxonomy (NCBI): domain Eukaryota; kingdom Metazoa; phylum Mollusca; class Gastropoda; order Aplysiida; family Aplysiidae; genus Phyllaplysia; species Phyllaplysia taylori. Next base: position 4,512 of record JAUKPP010283676.1, read on the forward strand.
TAATCTTCACAATCTACAGAGCCATGGAAGTCTAGCTCTGTACCCCGGAGTAGAGAGCCTTAAAATTGGCACCTTAATACTGCAAAAGTGCAATGCAGTCTTAAGACCTCTCGAGACCAGATAACTGCAAAGTGCAGTGCAGTCTCAAGACCTCTCCAGACAAGATAACTGCAAAGTACAATGCAGTCATTGAGTAATTTACTGCCATTATCGATACAACACTTGGACATGATGGTTGCAGCCATTGACTCAAAGACAGAACCATGTGATTGTCACATCATTTCAATGTTGCCCTGATGCAGTAACTTAAGTGGAATAATTCACAAAGTTTGCCACCATGGGTTGGAGAGTATAGTGGTTATTTGAATTATTATTAGTGATTTTCACATGTTGCATTTTTTCTCTTTCACCAGTCCCACCCAAAGCTCAGGTTCTGCCCAGGTGTCGACTGCTCAGTCATCATAAAAGCCAAGGAATCAAAAGCTAAGAAAGTGGAGTGTGTCACTTGCAAATCCAGCTTTTGGTAAGTCATTTGTAGATATATTTGAAGTTTTTAACATACAAACAGTCCACTCTGCTTGTGTTAATAGTTTTCTTACGCCTCAGCCCCTTTAATTCTTAACATTTATGAATTGGATATGTTGAACTTCAGATGAGTTGACCCGTCTTTCTCTAACTGAATCTGCTCACCTGTATTTGACTGAATACACATGATCTGCTCATGTTTTTCCTTTGATATATATATATGTTGTTTTCATATTCTGCAACTTTTGTGTAGTGTACATTTTGGTCACATCATGTCACTTGTTAAGAGGGTAATAATGTGCTTGCAAAGGTAGATTTCTTTCTCAATCAAGAAGGCAAAACATTAAGGCACTTTGCTCATGGTGTATTTCTTTAGCACATTTAACTTACATAGACCAATCCTCACTATCTACTTTCCATATTTTAAAATGGTGTAGAGTTGGAAACAAAATTGTTGTTAGATTTACCCTTTTTCCCCCACTTGTTTCTCCAGTTTTCGCTGTGGCATTTCTTACCACGCCCCCACCGAGTGTGATGTGATCAAGAGATGGCTCACCAAGTGTGAGGACGACTCCGAGACTGCAAACTACATCAGTGCCCATACTAAGGACGTAAGACAAATTGTACTTCGTGCCAGTATTTACATAAGTTCACATCTTTTGTTGAAAAGTTACTTTATTGTTCTTATAAAGGGGTCACTTGATATTGTTTTTTAATGTGATCTTTTGTATAAATGTTACTTTTTTGTGTGTTTGTGTTAGGAGAGGGGGGGAGGGGGATATGGTCCGAACAGAGTCAAAGCAGGCTGTTTATATTAAGACCCAAAGGGGTCTTGTTTGCAATTATCTAAACAAGTGTTTTAATTAAAACATGCATCATAGAATTTATGGATTTTTAGAGAGTGAAATACTTATTTCATGTTTTGCAGCATTTCAATTAATCATGCATGAATAAGTTTGCTTATACTTGGTCTCTTGTCTTTTTTCAGTGTCCCCGGTGCCATGTTTGTATTGAGAAAAATGGAGGATGCAATCATATGGTATGAGACACATGCTTATTCTTTTAAATTGGTTTGACATGTAAGAGCATCTCAGAGTTCTGATGAATCTATCGCCATTACATGGTTCATCGTGCATGTGAATTTCTCTCTTTGTTTTTTCAAAGCCATATCTGATTCATAACTGCAGCTCGTATTTGGTGCGCTAAATTTCTCACACATTGACACAAATTCATTGGCTGTTGATGGTATCCTCATTTTTAGTTTTTTTTATACTAATCTGAATGTAACCTAAGACAACCACTTTTTTCCTCGGCAATGGGCAGTCATCGTAAATGGGTTTGATTATTTGTGCACAACAACCGTCTGGACACCACAAAGTTCTTGATATCAGGAAAAAGAATAGGGGATGGTTCTATGAATCTAACTGTTGGACCTAAATTTGTAAAGCATTTTACCTTCAGAATATAAAGTGAAATGGTTCTGTTTTGTAAAGTGTTGTCTCATCTCTCTTGTGTTCACAGCAATGTCCAGAATGCAAGTACGACTTTTGTTGGATGTGCTTAGGAGGTGAGTTGACATTTCTGTGTGTGTGTGTAATTACTTTTTCCCTTTATATTAAAATGAATCCTTTACACCAGTGGTAGGCCAATAGAGTTGAGAGGGCTTTTCAGGTGGGACTCAAGCACTTCCTGGGTCATGTGTAATTATTAGTTCCTCCTTGATTCATGAATGTTGTATGCTTCTCAGCCTGGGTTGGCCCTGACAGGTCGAAGTTAAAGTAGCCCGCTTTTATAATGATCTTAAAGTGTGACAAGGGCCATAGATCAAAGATCAAATCAAATAAAATCAATAATTCTAGCTATGCTGCATGACTTTTATATCTGTTTTGTTTTATGTCTCTTCATGTTTGCTTCTCAAATGTTGTGTCCCTCTCAGCCAATATTGGCCCTGACGGGCAGAGTCGAAGTAATCTGTCAGTATAATGATCTGACCGTGTTTCAAGTGGTGTAAAACAAAAAAGTAAAATTGAGGAAAACCAATAGTTCTAGTCATGCTGTATGAACTTACACCTGTGCCTGTGGTATAATAGCCTATCACATGGAAGACCCAAGTTTGGTGGCACGTGTGGATGATCTGCGCTTTTGTGCTTGGTTTTGTCCCCTCTCAGCCTGGGTTGGCTCTGACAGGTAGGGTTGAAGTAGCCCATCTCTTGAATAGCCTTGCAGTGAAAAACTACAAACCAAACCTACACCATGACTTATGTATCTGTTCTGTTTTACTTGTCTGCAGACTGGAAGTCTCACGGAAGTGAATACTACGAATGCAGTCGCTACAAAGAGAATCCCAACATTGCCAACGAATCTGTGCATGTTCAAGCCAGAGAAGCCTTAAAGAAATATCTTTTCTACTATGAACGGGTGAGTTCTCTGACGTTTTTATCGAAGTTTCTCCTTAGTGGAAATATTCTCTATGCTTTGTAGAATGAACATATATTTGAGCTGCCATACTGCTTATGTTCGATGTGCCCTAAATAGGTATTTGTTGGCATTGTTGTTTTTACCAGCCTTATCTGAGTGAATGCATTTTCATTACCATACTCTAATGTTGAAAGAATGCCTTTCTGAGACAGACTGTAATCAGTGACTAGCTCTGAATATCAAGGCAAATTGCCCCAAACTTGGAAAAGAGAAATCAAAAGTGCACTATAGTGTGATCATGTGCAACTTTTCAGCTGTTGTTTTCTTTCTGTTTGTCTTTCTCTTTGTCTTTCTGTTTCACCAAATTTTAAACCAAAATAAATAAAACTATTAGTCTCGCCTGCATGTTGTCGTGAGCCGGCTCAGTGTGCTGACGTTAAGCAAAGCCACTGGCTTGGTTACAGATTTGAAGAAGTATGAGCACAAGCAAAAACTATTCCTTTACTAGATTTCAGGCTGTGTGGCTGTAGTGTTTCTACAGTGTCATGTTTAACTAGCATAATTGTGGATTTCCCATCTTACCAGTGGGAGAACCATGCTAAGAGCTTACAGTTGGAGGAGACGACAACGTCCAAAATCACAGCTCGGACGCAGGAGAAAGTGATGAACAATCAGGGCACCTGGATTGACTGGCAGTATCTACTCCGGGCAGCTGCTCTGCTGAAAAAGGTGAGTTTTTTTTTTTTTTTCAGCTTTCAAATTTGCTACAAACTCCTGTAACATTAAACTAACATCTGTGATTTAATTTTAAGTCTCGTCTCCTTGCTAGCAGGAAAAGGGGGCCTGATTTCAAAATGAAGAATGTACTTACTTGAGTTTTTTTGTCTCTCTCATTAAAATGTTGTCCTGGTTGGCCCTGAAAGGCAAGGTTGAAAGGCGGACCAGTATGGCTAGGACCCTGAAAATGTTAATTATAACCACGTCTTGTTGCACTGCATGTACTTCTAGGTGTGTGTGTGTGTCCGCCTGAAACAATAAGTCCACATAAAAGAAAGAACTATAGAAGCGTGATTGATATAATATTGTCATTCTCTCTAGCAACAGCTGTTGATTTCCAAACTTGTACAAATGAGTTGTTTCTGTACATTTCTTTATGGTTGAATAATAATAATGTTGTTTTTTTGCTCGGCAGTGTCGATACACATTACAATACACATATCCATATGCCTACTACATGGACAAAGGATCAAGAAAAGACCTGGTGAGTCACTACTCTTCTAGTAATGATAATAGTTAAAAAGTATTTGTATTGCGCATTTTTCCATGTATTAAAACATGCTCCATGTGTTTTACAGTATTACTCAATGATTCTGCCTAAATGGTAATTACCTGCCGTATGCACTGCCCTTTGGTATTAATAGAAATTTGCATCACTCCATGGTTGAGGTTTTTAGTCTCTGTCCAACACAAAGTCATGTTGGCTATATCTGTCCGTCTCATGTAGCTCATGTAGAATATGTCCAAACCCCCCTGTGAATGATTCATGTTGAGTATTTGTAACAATAAAAGTTTGCAACCTCAACCAAAATACAGTAGACATACTGTATTGTACACGGCGGTTCCGAGGCGCTCACTTAGTTTTGGCTGCAGCGAGGCACGCCAGCCCGCACTTCACGGGCGTTCACTGGGATTTCCCTTATCCGCTGAACTTTGACTGGGCTCTTGTTTTTTTACGCACTTTACTCGCAGATTACACCCGCACTAGTAAAAGTAAAATAGTTTTTAAAACATTTGCTAAATATTTTGCTTATGAAATTGGTCAGGAACGAATTCAAAGATGATAGTACTTTTTATACTACCCACGTAATAGAGACAAAGAGAAAAATACGGGGGTCGAATATTTTCCGATTGTTATCCTAAGGTCACTAAGTGCTAATTACAGTCACTGCCCAACAAGTTCTGTTTGTTTATTTGTTTGTTTGCAAATATGTTCGTTGCTTAGTCCGCAAATGTAGTATAAAATAGATATACTACTCGTGTTTGATGATATGACAATTTATTGGATTCGACGACTGTTACAAGGCTTCTTTATCATTACTATTTTGTCTTCATCTATCTTTTAAAACTGAAATTACTTTAGGTGTCGATAGTAGAACATCAACAAACAAGGGTTGGGTTGGGTTTTTTTGCTTCTCTTTCTTTCTTCACTTTGGTCTCTCTTTCTAACGGCCATTCTTCCTTTACTCTTCCTTTGTACCCAGCCTCCATCTGCCTCGCTCTCTCTTTCGCTCCTTCTCTCTCTCATTCTCTTTTCCATTCAACCTCTCCCATTTGCCCTTCGTATACCCTCTCCTTTTTACAACCATTTTCTGTTCTATTTCTTGCTCTTTATTATTCTTTCTTTCATTCTCTGTCTTTGAGATTACCGAAAATCGGCAAGACAGCATGTGAAGAGATGCGTTGGTATTTTTAAAAAATCGCAGAAAATAACAGAATCACCGCTCGCACTTGTACTTTTCACATATTATAGAATACTGTTATTGCAATCGAAATATGATTTTATTGTTTAAATCGGTGGTGACTGGACTGAAATATTAATGTCCAAACGGATAAAGTTGTGAAAATTGAAAGTTTTAATTTATAAATGATAGACTTATTATAACCATGTGTTGAAATTGATACAATCCACTTTCGAAGAACAAAGTTATATCGGTTTGTTGGTCAAATCTAGTTCTTTCAAATGAGATCTAGGATGGCATTGTAGTATTTTTAGTTTCAGAGCTATAGCCATGTAAAGATGTGCAAAAATGCCAGATTTCGTGTTGCGCAGGCACAAGGTCACGGCAATTAACTCCGCTGACGGGTGATTTATGACCACTCGTGGGGTGGTCAGCGGGAAGCAAGGCCCAGAAACTAAGTGAGCGGTTTCGAGGTACTTTGAGCCGCCGTGTGTAATGAAGCTTCGAAGCAATGCAGGCAATGAAGCGAAGGGTAAATTTTTTGTCCCGTAATTCATCATCACTGTTGGAGAGCCGCTTTCATCTTTGTCTTTTTTCTTAGTATTTTTAGAAAGTGTTGTTTACAATCAGCAATGGTACGGTCATAAATGAAGTAAGTAAATGTGTGTGAAGTAATCATGTATTTCAATGTAGGACTATGTACATTGTATATAATTTAATGTTGATATTGTTAGGATATTTGATGCATATGCGAATATGCACACATGTATACATGTATTGTAAGCAAATTTCTCCACAGAGATAAATATGTGTGTGGAATGACATATGATCGTTCATGAGCTAAGAGAAGTTCCTTTATGTCCCTTCTTTTGCTACAGTTTGAATACCAGCAGGCTCAGTTGGAGGCAGAGGTGGAGAATTTATCGTGGAAGGTGGAGAGAGCTGAAATAACTGACAGAGGGGTAAGCTACTCATCCCCTGTTTCACACTACTAGTGTCAATGTTGGAATACCATTGTAGCGCCTTTTTAGGGCTTTCATGGTTTTGGGGTTATGGTGTTTGCCTCTCATGCCATCGGTTTGAACTCTGGCAATGACGGCACACTATCCCCAATTAATTTCTTCTTTTTCTTCTTCTCCTTCTCCTTTTATGCCTTGTCTACTCTTTCAACTTATTGTCTGACTCATCCTCTCACTCTCTCCCTTGTCTCCTTCTACTCCCTGCTACGCTTCTCTTCTTAAACCAGCGCTGTGGTGTAATGGTTAGGCTCTTTGCCTTGCATGTGGGAGACCCCGGTTCGATCCCCGATCGTGAACGATCTGGGTTTTTTTTCTGCTGGGATTTTTTCCCTCTCAGCCCGGGTTGGCCCTGACAGGCAGGGTTGAAGTAGCCCGTCTCTTAAATGACCTTACAGTGTTGCAGGGGACGTAAACTGGTAACAACCAAAAATCTTCTCTTCTTCCTTCTTTGCTTCTTCCCTTTCAACCACATCCCTGGTCTTGGGGTAGATAAGATCAAACACCTGTCTTCTCGGATAAGGACGAAAAATCTCAGGAGGCCCCCTGTGAATGTTAAAAATCCCTTGGTGGTTGAAAATAAAAAAATGTAGGCCTTTAATGCAGCTGCCTGGGCAAAATTAAAAAATTATTTCCTACCCAAATACTTTGGAATGGTTTTGAAATTACCTTATAGAGTCAATTGAGACATAAAACCCCAACCTACCAAACCAACCTTTGTTTTTTCCTAGTATTGCCTAACTCCCAATGCTTTTATTGAGAAAAGTTCAGCTGTCATTTTTCTTGTACCTTAGTATCAGGACAGAACTGACAGCATTGTCTTGTGTTGCACTTTTGCTAGATGCAACACTTTTCGTATCCAGATAGATGTGAATAGTGCAGTGGTCTCCAAGAGCATGATCCCCCTCAGTGCATGCTGTCGGCTAAACACATCAGCCCTGGCTCACAAAGGCCTGCACAGCATGAACTAGCAATGACACGATCATAAAAGTGACCATTATGACACTTGTTGCATCGTGCTGTCTCAAAGCTAGTTTTATTCTTTTTACTCAGATTCTTTAGAACCCTTTGCTTGACTTGATAGAATTATAGAAGTAACTACTTTTAAGGTTTTATCACATAAGTTTTAGTCCCTGATATAATTGTCTAGGCTGAAAATGACTTAGACCCAATCAAATAAACAAACTAGTTATGAAACAACCCGATACAGCCACAACAACAATGACCCAATTTCTTCTACCTCTGTATAGCATGCATAAAAAACTCAGGAACCTATTTAGGTGTTTTCAGAGTGGTTCTTCTCCCTGACCCACTTATTTCTGAAGAGATTAATTATTTTATTCTTTTGTATTATCTTCACAGGAACTAGAAAATCAAATGGATGTCGCTGAGAAGAGACGTCAGACCCTGTTGAAGGACTTTTTAGAAGTGTGAAATCTAGTGACAGAATTGGAGCTGAGCACTGTAGCGTGTTTTCTGTGCCGAGTGCGTTGTGTCTGACTGAGATGTTTGTTTTATATGCAATATGTTCAGGGAAGGTTCAGAGCTATCGAGTTCATGCATTTCTTTTTGTTTGTTTTTCTCTAAGAATCCTATTGCAGTAATTGAATTAGTATTCATGCTAAGTAAGAAATTGGCATCACTGGCCCCTTGTTCTCTTTGGTTGTCATCACAACTGTTTCCGAAAGCGAGAATCCGACTTGAATCACCCTCAGGTTTGTCAGTCGTGGTCTACCCTTACCACTCAGTCTCATTTGTGTCACCATCAGTGTCGCGAACGCTGAAATTGCCATCACTGTTATTTGTCATGTTGCTGCCAGTTGCGTGTGTTCCTATCACCCGATGTCATCACTACGTGACTATCAACACAGAGATCTGACTGCCTGTCATAGCTATTGGACTGGTACAATGTATACATTAGGTTCTTGACTGAGTTTGAAAGCCTGAACTGTCTGTGATTGTGAGAATTCATGGCTTGTTCCCCCCAACTTAAACAACCAAAGACTAAGACACAAAATTTAGCAATGTCATATTTGTTTGTATTCTTGGTAATTTCCCCCGTTCTTACCATTTTGGGGCATTTATAATTGATAAAGTATTTAACTTGAGAACAGCGATTTCCAGCCATACATGGTTTCAGCACAGCAGCAATATGGCACCCTAAATAGGTATTAAACATGTTCAACAGATGTACTTTGTGGAAGCTTTTGTGCTGAGATGCCTGTGTTTTGTAAACAATATGAAATCAAAGTGGTTGCTTGCTTTTTTGGGACACCCTGTATCTATTCTTTTCCTCACATACATTTTTGTTTTTTCTTCTGCGTCTCAGCTATTCATATATTTCAAACTTATCCACTTTTTCACAAATTGATGACAATCAAAGAGCCAGTTGGACTCTATCGGACTGCTGAGAATTCTCTCTGTTAGTCATGCATTTTTCTCCTCTCAGACCCTGTGTATTTCTGCCAGTGGTTGCACTATGCTCTATAGAGTCAGTGGGCCGTTCTGTTTTCACTTTTCTCTCTATTCGCCGGCTCTGCTTCGCTCTCATTGGGCTATTGGGAGAGTGTGCTGCTAGCGCTTGCAGGCTGGGATTGATGCATGCTCTTGGCTTCCTGACTTGGCAAACAATGATTTTCTCAATAGTTCAATGGTATTGATCACACTTTGCTCTCTGTGGTGTCCTGTATTCAGGTAGATCATTCGTTCGCACTGCTCTGCAGATTTCCACTGAATCATTACATACCTGAGCTGAGTATATTTATCTGTAAGAAAATCTTTACATTTATTATAAATTTTTATATGGATAGGTTTATAAATTTAGTCTCTACAAAAAAGCTTAGATTTTTAGAATTATGGTCACTGCTCGATGATAATGACATACATATGCATAATGTTTTGTAACTTGAGTCATTGTTAGGGGAAAAGATGATGGTACCAATGGTGAAATCACTTCTGATATTGTGAACGTTTCTGGCACTTAAATGTCTATTGGTGGATTTTATTCTTTCTCATACTTCATAGCTTTGCTAGCCCAGAAGGCACCAATAAAGGTATTTTATCATGTTTTTCTGGTAACGTTATCATAGAACAGAGGCAATAGAAGGGTTCCAGTAATTTTCATAAGCTCGTCTTTCACATACATATTTATGATTTTAATTGACATTTCAGGAATAGACCACATCTTTTAAGATAGTAATTGGTGAAAGTTTATCTTTACATTAAGTGGTAAGGAAAACAGGCTCTTGTTCAAACAAGAAATTCTTTTGTGTATGAGATGATTACAAAAAAGAGGTTTTTGGATATGGCAATGATTTAGCATGCATGCTGTTTGTTATTGTATTCTCAAATGTTTAGTGGCAATTTGATCTAAAATATTTTTACTAGTCTTTGTCTGAAATTGTTCAAACTTGTGGAAAGTCTATGCCCTGTCTAAATGTCCTGAATAAACTTTTCTCATTCTTCATAATCGATGGTCAACGGCATTGCTAAAGTGTGGGTGTAAACATGTGTTTGCAAGTCATGATTCATTTCTGTGGCGAATCAGTATCGGAATTAGCATGCTCCTTGTACTCACTATGCTTATTGTCTGTAAAGTTACTACACAGTTACAAGCCTGTGAAGTAGGCACACTAAAGACAACTCCATGAAACAATTATTTTAACATGTATCTTAGCTGTAGGAAATAAAGTTGATTGCTCTTATTGTTACAATATCTTCTGATCATACATATGTTTTATAGAATATTTTGAGTTTAAGTAAATAATTTTTATGGCAAATTGCTCTGTGTAGTATCTTTACAGACACCCTGCATGGGCCTATATGAGAGATCTGAGCTTTGTCTCAAAAGTATGATTGTGGTATGAACCTTTGAATTATATATACATATGTATTATTTTTAAAGGAAAGAAGATTATTCTAAAAGATTCGTTTTATTTCATGCTAGTCTGTTATAAAGATAGTGGTGAAACATTGTATTCTAGATTTGTGGAAGTTTTTTTATAAATTTTCAAATTTTGTTGTCCGGATGTTTAAATGTGTAAATATTTCCTTAGTGTTGCATTTGTTATACGAGAGAAGTGTGCTATATGTAATGTTATTGGAGAGGAATTTTGAAATGACATCTTGCTACTGTTTGTGTGTAGGTTGGTCTGAAGAGATGTTGTATACTTCAGTGTTGTTGCAGAAACTGGAAAGTTTTCACCTTTTTCCGTTCACATAAACTGTTTGCCTTATGGTCACTTACAAAAAAACAAAAAGATGTTAATGCTTGGCATTGTTAATCATTAATTGTGATTTGTAGTGAGAAGGGATGTCATATCTGTTGAAGTTATTTCTTTTTGGATTACTAATCCATGTCTGCTTTTTAAATTTTTTTTAGCCAAGCAACTGCAACAGCAGCTTAATTTGATGATGTAGTCTGATCTCTGTGAAGTGATCTTCACCCACTGTCCCTCTGTGTCCCCACACATTTATAGTTGGCTTTGAGTAGACTCTACTAGGCCCATACTGAAGCTTTTTGGTCATAGTCAGCTTCTGTGTTGTGAGATCTACGGCTTTAGTCCAACATGTCTTGTATCATTCCTGAAAGCCTGTTCTATATTATAAAATTATTGCACGATTTTGGAAAATCAGCACGCTTCTTTTCAATTACAATTGATGAGCTGCGAGTCAAGTCTAGACCGGATGAGTGCCACCTGTGGCCCCATATAGGCACGTCAACCATAATGCAATTCACGTGCCAATTATGGGTCTCTATCGGCACCCTTCCGTACAAAGGAGCAAATAAGGAAAAACCCGCTAGGGGTGTAATATTAGCTTGTTTGGGGTGTGCAGCTTTTTTAACACTTAAAAGTCACATTGGCTGTTTTTGTTTGAGTCATGTGACCATTGTCTCTGGTTTGATGTCTGTGTGCAGTGAAAAGTTTATGGTGCAATTTTTACTAGATTGTCTCTAAAACTACAGCATGGATATTTCCAAAACTTTGCTTAGGTCTTTATTCAATCAATAATATATAGAGAAAAAATAACAGTTAAATAATTAATCATGAAAACGTTTTCGGGAAGAGTGCCCCTTTGTATGATGTGCGTTAAGGCGGAGACTACTAAATGCCAAATAGACGCAACACTTCATTTAAATGCTTTTTTTTTCTTTCATTGGTGTCACAAACATATGGTTTCCGTAACTCAAGTGACTGTTGCCTCAGTGTCTCCTACCTTTACTTTGCTTCTCTTCGCAGTGTGATCTCCTTCCATGCCTTACTTTGAAATTTGTCTTTTTTTTAAAACTTCCTTTGCCATGATCAATTCACATTTGCCTATGTCTTGTTTTATTGTTTTGAGAACAAAGGCAAAAACTGTTTTGTTGTATACTCTTGCAATGCTTTCCTGTCATAGAACTTGTTCGAGTTGAAAAACTTTTCCACTCGAGATTTTGAAAAGATGATTCCCTTAAGACTAGGATCCAGTGATCTTAATGAATTTTGTGTTTTTTTCAATAATCACCAACAGAAAAATCCATTTCACGATAGTTCGTATTTTACGTGCCTTGGCCACTTGAAATCTTATTGAAACATCAAAGTCAAATCCCCAAAAGTTACTGGGGCAGATGTAGAAGGGTAGTTATGGCTTGGTACATACATTATACGGTATAAGCCTGCAAGTCATATATATGACAGACAGCTCAAGCATTCCCCGTTTGTGTTTAGTGGATTGTTAGCTCATCAATGTCTTGATTCTCAACCTCCATGTGAAGTAATTTGGCTCCCCTTTGCCAGATGTGCATGTGTGTGTGCGTGCATGAGTGTGTGTGTGTGTGTGTAGGATGCAGCAATGCTCTTTGTTTTAGACTCTCTCTGTGTGTGCATGATTAAGTGTGGAGGATGGAGCATTTATGTTCTTTGTAGACTCAGAATGTGTATGATTTGATGTGTGTGTGTATGTGTGTGTGTGTGTTTGCAGTGGTTTTGGAAGGATGGGGGATGGGGGTTGTTCTATCGCAGACTCCAGTGTGTATGGGTAGGTGTGGGTTCTCTGATTGATAGACTGGGTACTGTGTGATAGGGAGGGGGAGTTGTTCCCCCGTAATCTCTGTGTATGGATGAGTGGGCGGGGCCATTGTAGATCTATTTATATGTATGTGGGATCCATGGGTCTATGTATGAAGGGGGAAGGGTCCATGTTCATTGTTTTGCATAACTTTCATCATAGTCTTCCCACTCTTTGATGAAAATTCAGAAAGTAGAACTTTCAATGACGAAAACTGTGAAATAATGTATAAGCCCATGTCATTTCGTATTAATGAAAATGGAAAAAAATTAAATCAAACCTCCCAAAAAAACTTTCTTGTGTTTGTATTAGTATGTATTTTGTATGTTATTTTGTTAGCTTAGAAAATAAAATTGTAGAATGAGAAATGAAATGAACAGCTTCATTATAATCATAATAATATTTTTAATTTGTGAAAGGTGTGGGAAGGCCCAGACAAGTATATATATTATGTCGAGCTAGAAAAAAATGAACATTTTTAGTCCTTCTTGATGTCTTATAAAGAATTCTTTGCATCTCTGTACAAAGTAAAAATCAGAATCAAGACTCTCAACTTTTTTTCCCCAGCAAATTTGTCTCACATTTTTCTATGTTTGTTAGAATTTAACTGAATGCCTGCATTTGTAATTATCTTGTGTATGTATCTTTGTAAAGTTTTTATGTATAGTCATTATTGATATTTCCCATTTCCAATTTGCCCGATGATTTTGTCAGTGATTGATCTGTGGCTTGATGAATGATTTCAATGAAGACAGTGACCTGCCAGCATGGTGGTTTGCTTCCTATGACCTGCTGTACCATTTCTCTCTGTGTGTATATTATGTTTTTTTCTTGGCCCAGCAAACTATTCCATTGAAAATCAATCAATATTATGTATATTTGTGAACAGAGTATCACATAAAACATTGCAGGTTGAAATGTCTCTTCTCTTTTTGTGGAATTTCTAGTGCTGTTATACCATTATTTGTGATGGTGTTTTTTGTTATACCTCTTTTGCAACACTGTTGGGTCTCTGGCGCTGTGGTGTAAGCGTTTGGCTCTTCTTAGCCTGTCACGCGAAACCCGAGTTCAATCCCGCCTGTGGACGATCTGTGTGTTTTTCTGCTGGGATATTTCCCTCTCAGCCTGGGTTGGCCCTGACAGGCAGGGTCGGAGTAGTCCATCTCTTAAATGACCTAACAGTATTGCAGGGGACTTAAAAGTGGTAACCAAACCAAACGAAAACTGTGGGGTCATTAAAGAGAAGAGCTTCGTCAGCCCTCTCTCAAAACCAACCCAGGCTGAGAATAATTAATAATAGTGAGAAGGACACTGTCTCAGCAGAAAACCAGAGATAACTTGATCCAACCAACTGCCCCACATGGGCCTCAAACTCATCTCATCTGTGAAGAAGGCGAAAAGCCATGACATGTTTGGGGTTTAACTTTTTAAAATTATTGAGTGCTCTGTGCCAAAGAATATGGCAAACACGATCATGTTCCCTGCAACTTCAAGCACACAGCTCTGATGTGGTCTGCTTCTTCTCCTTCTTTCCAAATGTTACTATTACTATTGTTCAATCTACACGTCGTCATGGTGCTTTCAAGTCCAACATAGGCCATTATGGAATAAGCCCATTATGTAATCCCCCACATAGTGCATTAGTTGGTATTACAGGGTGTTTTTTTAATATTGATAAATTCTAAATTGTCTAAACTGGAATCACTTGAAAACGGTAAGAGATAGAAACATTCTATCTTCAACTTGTTAATCCTCATCCATTTAAGTTTTTTCTAGTTACAAAATTAATAGATTTCATGAATGCACTGCACAACAGCACCAGTTTGCGCGAACAAGCCTTGATCCATGGCGCAGAATTAACGTCAACCTCGCATTCACAAAGTGCATTTTGTGCGTTTACAAAGCATCATGCGCCTGCAGGTCTGAGAAAAATCCGACTGAGCACAGTAAAAAAGCACAATCCAAAACTCAATCAGAATTTGGTATCAACATTTGGTAGAAACTGATAGAGTGAATTGCACAAAACTTAAATGGCAAATGAATCATGTGCATAACATCGTTTACTGTTATCTATTATCCTTTTAGAGTTATTTTAGTTTTGAATCGATCAATATATAAAAAAACACCCTGTAGATTTGTTCAAAGGAACCATGCCGTTTTACTAAAATTGAACATTTGAATCATGTTTTTACTTGTAGTGTAGAGTCAAGCTAAATCAGTTTTTCCCCATTATCTCAGAAGTGCGGAAAATGAGTTAGGCAATACTGGAAGCACCATCACGATGTATTACCTTTCTGTTTTTGCTTTGTTGAAGTTTAATGTCACTAGCAACATTTTAAGGTAATTTCAACGCCAGGATAGGAACACATAGGAATAGAAAGAAGTAGAAACCGGTGCTGTGGTGTAATGGTTAGGCTCTTCGCCTTGCATGCGGGAAGACCCTGGATCGATCCCCGATCGCGGACGATCTGTTTTTTTTTCTGCTGGGATTTTTCCCTCTCACCCCGGGTGGGCCTTGACAGGCAGGGTCGAAGTAGCCCGTCTCTTAAATGACCTTATAACTTATGGTGTTGCAGGGCACGTAAAACTGGTAACCAAACCAAAAGAAGTAGAAGGAGCAGACCACACCAGAGCACCCACCAACCACCTGCATTTCCTTTCTAAGAGAAAATGCTAAATGAGGAAAGTAAGCAAGGGACAGACTGACTGTTTGTTGAGGTTTAATGGCACTATCAACACTTTAAGGTAATTGCAGTGCCAGGATGTAGAACAGGACAACAGTAGCATGTAGACAGAAGCAGAAGATGCAGACCACTCCAGAGCTCCCACCAACCACAGACTCAGATAAGACATGTCAGGGCTAACCTGATCTGACAGGGACACAACATCCCAGCAGACAGGTGGAAATGCTCATCCAATGTGGGGCGTCGAACTCCTGTCCTCTATGTGAAATGATTAAATAAGCAAATAAATTTTGTTTAGAAGTAATAGCGATTTAAATACATTTATTCTCTTTGTTTAGAAAAAAACAAAATAAAAATAAACAAAAGTAAAGGCCAAATCTAACAGAAAAACAGAAGAAACATACAAAAGCACTAACAACACACATTAAATGCAAAACTGAGATGAAAAAAACAACAAAAAAAGAAATCAAACTAAAAGAAGAGCAATAAAAAAACAATACCGATACACAGTTATTATAGTTTTCTCTGCAAACTCTCTTTGTCCTACAAAGCTCTAGAACTGGTTTATGCTATCTTTATTAATTTACAAAGAAGAACCTCAGGGAAACTTAAGCCTGCGTAAGTAAAGTGTAAAGAGAAATAAGAGGCTACAACAGCTGAAGGCTGGCAACTCTGTAAATAATTTACTCCTTTTACTGCTACAACTATCACGTTTAGATAAATTACATCTTTT
>JAUKPP010283677.1:0-10534 GCA_032273245.1 Phyllaplysia taylori
TTCGACCCTGCCTGTCAGGGCCAACCCGGGCTGAGAGGGAAAAAATCCCAGCAGAAAAATACCCAGATCGTCCGTGATCGGGGATCGAACCGGGCTCTTCCGCATGCAAGGCGAAGAGCCTAACCATTACACCACAGCTCCGGTTTGTTAAGAGTAGCAAGGTAAAAACTGAAAAACTAGATAAGAAAAGAACCATAGAAAACTATGTCGAGAAAAATCTTTTTTAGCAAATACCTTTCAAGAAACGTCAAGAGCTTAAAGATTTAAGTAGGTCAATATATCCTCATTGTGTTTCCAATATGGCCTAACTCATTTTCTGCACCTCCAAGATGATCAAAGAAAACTGGCTTGGCCTCACTCTATGTCACAAGGTAGACCATTATGGAAATATTAAATTTCAGGAAAACGGCCCAGCACTTTTAAACCAATTTAATACCAAACTATGCACTATGATGTAGGGAAATACATAATGGGTATATTCCATAATGGCCTAGTCAGACTTTGGCCATTTTGGAAGCAGCATGCTGATGAGAAAAAAGTTCTCAGTACTTTTTTGCCCTAAGGGAATTAATTACCAAATCTATATCAGGATAAATCCTCAAGGTGCACATCCCTGAAAAAAGACCAAACCACACATCAAGGGTTGAGAAGCATATTATTTATTGTAACTGCAAAAATGCTGCTCTGAGTAAAAGGCTTATAAAGGTTTAGATCTCATTGTAAAATCAAGTGTGGAATTATAACATTGGTTGACTCATCATCACTGCCTTTCTGACACTGGACCAGGGTATAGGCCACAAACAAGCACTTTCCTCTATCCTGGGCTAGCTTTTCAACCTCTTCCATGACTTTCCAAATCAGGTGTGGAATTATCTCATTGGTTGACTGAAGTTCCAATAGTATACCTCACCACCCGCCACATGCAAGACAAACTTCACTTCTCACCGCGAACTTGTCACACTCTGGCTTGCCCATATTGATGGGCTCGAGGGCGTCGCTGAGCGTGCAGTCGTGAGCCACTTGGAAGAATTCCTCAAACCACTCGCGCGGGATCTGACCATTGTTCCTGTCCGCTGATCCGGACTCGTATCTCAGCTGGGACACAAAGTCTGTGTCAAAGCTTCGGACTGTGTCGGTCAGACGCTGGACTGTAACAATCTGAAATGATGATTTTTGGCCATGGCTTTAGTTTTACGTCACTTGCCACACTGTAAAGTCATTTTTAGAGACAGAGTACTTCGACCCTGCCTGTCAGGGCCAACCTGGGCTGAGAGAGACGGCAGAAAGATGCAGAAGCTAATCCTTACTTAGGAACTGAACTTTGCTCTTCTGCATGATACAAAGACAGATTTACATTTAGGACCTTTTCCTTCCAAGAAGTGCTTTGCTTCTTCCCCTGACACCCCTAGACTGGCAGTTACATAATAATTTTTTAGCAAATGAATTTATAAATATGAAAACGATTTGTTCTCAAAGCTTTGTTACTTCTAAAAACTAATAAGGGATTACATTTACACAGCCGTTCCTATTTCCAAAGCAGGCGCTGTGTGCTTTATAATCAATTATTAGCCCTGCAGATCAATCTCATTCAGAAATCTTAACTTGCTGGGAAGCAAACAATGCAAGCAGCTGTTTCACAAGAACATACACAATAACATACTGATAAGATCTGTTGCTGTCTATAGCCATGTACCCATTCACACTTGAGTGAAGTGAGTGAGGAACATTTGTAAGAACAGGAATAATTCTACAGGTCGAGCATGGTATTGGGCATTTTATCATTGCAATCACAGATTCTAGCGACTCATAAAACAAAACAAAATACAAAAAAATGTCTTAAATAAAAAATCATAAGTTAACGGCCTCTGACTAAGATTCGGGTTACGAAAAAAATTGAAAAAAAAAATTATACACCCAATTTTGGCCGGGGTAATTTCAAAGCCAGGAGGCAAAGAAGGAGAACAGTAGCACTTAGCCCACCAGCTACCCAACGAAAATGAAAATTCATAATAGTGGAAACTTTGTGTAAAACAACGTGTGAGGGGAAATCACCTGCAACTGATAGTTGTTAGGTATCATGTCAATCAGATCTTGCTCGGTAAAGTCCCAGTCGGACGCCACAAGCCAAACATAGTCTTGCCCTACACTCATGGCCACTGCCGTCTGCAGCACACGTCGGATATAGGCTTCACCGCCAAGCAGGACTACAGCCCTTGAACCTGAAAAGGAAAGAAAAAAAAACAAGTCTGAGTCAGTAAATCCCTGGAGATTTCAGCCTGTGACCATAGCAATTCCAGGCAAGAATGTACAGTTCACTGAAACACAATCCCTAACCACAATGGGAATGAATCATGATTTATAAAAATATAAAAACACTGACTCTCTATCCCTGTCCTTTTCCAGATGAACAGTAAATGTTAAAATGAACCGGTGTTTGTAGTATAATGGTTATGCTCTTTCCCTATCACTCAGAAGACACAAGTTTCCTCCCATTTGTGTATGATCTGTGGTTTTCTTCTGGGATCTATCCCTCTCAGGCAGGGTTGAAGTAGCTGACCTCCCAAATGACTTTACAGCCTCACAAGGGATGTAAAACTGGAAACCAAAGAGTACCAAATTTTAGATGACCTTGAAGTGTTGCAAGGGGCGTAAACCAAAACTGAAACCAGGAGTCCAAGGGACAAAAACAGTGACCGGCGCTGTGGTATAATGGTTACGCTCTTTGCCTATCATTCGGAAGACCTGAATTGGACCCCACGTGTGGACAATCTGCGTGTTTTTCCGCTGTTTTTTTCCCTCTCAGCCTGGGTTGGCCCTGACATGCAGGGTGATATAGCCCTCCTCTTAAATGACGTAACAGTGTTGTAGGAGGTGTAAAACTGGTAACCAAAACCAAACTAAACACAGTGAGGGGTTTACCAGAGCTGCCAGACAGCTGTCTCAACAAGCCTAGTAGGTCGGCCTCGCTGATGTCACCGGCCACGCTCGACGTGCTGCCAGAGCACACCCTGAAAAACACAAGACACATGGAACCATTAGCTGTTTGTTTTATACCATTGAGGTTTTATATCACTATCAACACTGTGAACCCACGTCTGTGGTGTAATGGTTAGGCTTTGTCCTGTCATGCGAAAGACCCGAGTTCGATCCCACATGTTACAATACCACAAAGGGTTAATTAGTTAAGTTGGAGTTATCTATTTATAGAGGGACCAGCTTCTTTGGCTGTTTTAGTCTCTACTACGAAGGGAAGAAACTAAGAAACTACAATTTACTGTTTTCACTTAACAATTTTTGTACCATCTATGAATGATGCTATGATTTTAAGAACAAATAAAATGCTTTACGATTTTTTTTTTAACAGCCAAATTGTTCTACATTATAATTAATTATCAAAAGAAACATGTCTATATTTTTCAATTTTTTCCGTATAACGCGTTGTGTGATGCGCCCTTCAAATAATGAATTGATAATAGCACATTACATCTCGGAAAATTTTTAACTGTTTATGTGTACTTTTCCCAGGTGTTTTTCTGTGGCCATGAGCAAATTTTACTTGTCTTTATATTTTTAGTACCTTCCGTTTTTACTGGTATAACTATAAATTCTTAGATCAAGATTTATAATGATATATATACACTCGCATGCTTTTATGTATACCCTTTTTTTTCATGCAGTTTTATAAATGTGATCATTATGTAATGCGCATTCAGCATTTTTTAGAAAATGTATATGCGCAATATAAATGCTATGTATTATCATTATTATTATGATTATTATTACCTGTTTAGATTGGCGTAATATCTGAAGCGCTCCCAGGGGAAGACGCCATGAGCGTTGTCCTCGTACATGACGTCCACGTAGCTCCAGTCCAGTTTGTTAAGCAGAGTGACCAGGGCGAGCATCTGGCCGCTGATCGGGGAGATGGTACGCGCCAGATAGTGCTGGTCGTCAAGCGACACACTCATGGCGTTGGGGCTGACGTAACTTATACCAGGCATCTCCAGCACACGAGCTGCGGCCATCGTGTTGTGGTCACCCAGCGTCACCACGGAGCCAATGTTGTTCATGTTGATTGTGTAGCCTTCGTTGACAAAACTAGAGAAATACGCAAAATATATTTGGTGTAAGTTTTTGCTTTGTTACGGTAACTGTTCATTGTTGAGGCTTTACATCATAAAATCATTTTTTATTTTTATTTTTATCATTTAAAAGTTTTTGTCACTATCGATGCTGTAGAGTCATTTCAGCTTCTTTATTTGTTTAGGGCTTTGGCTCCATCGTGTCTATGAGGTCCTGGTCACATTGATACGGGGAGGGGGGGGGAGGGAATACTTTAAAATTTTCCCATATAGCCCTTAGTGGAGAAGTTTGCTAAAACACTGAAAGTTTAATGGCAGCATTCTACAAGGAAATGTTTGCAATAGACTAATCCCATTATGACTCACATGGTGTTGCATAGTCCAGCTCCTTGGAGCAGACCAAAGAGATCCTGATCCACTCGCAAGCTGTTGGAGCAAGTGTCGATGATGAGGAAGCGAAGGCCTCGACTGTACAGGTTTTGTGAGGCGTCCACCGGGCCCTGTTTAACACAAACAAATATCTCAAATTAATGTCGCCTACAAAAGGGAGAACATCATTCTATGCAAACCACATAATTAGCGCCCTCCTTTTTTTTTTTTTTTAATTATTAAACTCCAAAAAAATGCACTAATGTCCCCATTCAATGCGCCTCATGCAATTTCTCATTCATATAACATGCTATTGTAATACACTGTTTACCACTTTCAAGATAAAGGAAGGAGTTCAAAGTTTTGCAAGTTGAGGTGTGTCCTAAATGCTTAGTAAGTCAGTGAAATTCAATATCTCGGAAACTACTGGCTTTACTGATACACTTATTTCAGAAGAGAAACATTTCCATTTTTTGCAATGCAAATGTAGCTGTGCTTTCCATATTCACATGAAATCAATGCAACAGTGATAGTTATAATGGTATTTCCCAGGAGTCTAGGCTTTAGGTACACCTTGTACTTTACACCCCGTGATTAAGAAACAAAATAAAACAATTTACGCATAGGAAAAACCAAAGAGTTAACTCACTGCAGCAGTGCTCCTAAAGAGGTTCTGCACACTGTACATGTAGGCCAGGAACTGGTGGAATCCTGGTACGTTGAGGCTCCCGCAGCGGTAAGGGTCGACACCTTGATTGTGGATGTCGAAGAACGCTACCACAGTTGTAGCATCGTCAGGGATGTTCTGAGTGCTACAGTATTCAGGAGGGGGAGAGAGAGAGACAAGGGAAGTGTTTAACAGGGTTGGAGACAAGCAGAATGCAGTGAAAAGATATTGAAATATTGAAAACTAGTAAGTAATAGTGCTGAGCTACATTTGACCTTGCTCTTTGGGAACATGGAACAGTTAAGCAGGGTTGGACAAGCACTGTGTGGTGAAAAAATTATTAAAATAATGAAAACTAATAAGCATAAGGACTTGTGCTGAGCGACATTTGAGGAGTTGAAATACAAGACAAGCTATATCTTCCTATTTAACCCTTTCAGCCCGGGTTCCCGGTTCACCGGGAATTAGTAACGTGGCCTCTGTGCTGGGTTCCCGGTATTCCGGGAATTAGGTCACACTTGTAAGGAAGGCTGACAATAATTCAGCCAATCACAAGAAGCGTTCTAACATGTTTGGTATGATGAAAGCATGAATCAAGAGCAGTTAGGTCTGTGAAGATTTTTTCTCAACATGCTGGGTGGATTAGCACAAAAAAAGGAATATTGGCGCTAATGCTCAGGTAGGCCAATTTTCTTTCATTTGTATCTTTTTTTGTCTGTTTATGATCATTGGTTTTCATGGTATTCCTGTAGCTGTACTCCAAGTCAACTTTTGGCAAATTTTGCCCTGGAGCTCAGGCACAGGGAGTTGTTCAGCTCAAGGAGCCAGGGCTGAAAAGGTTAAAGATGCTCAGGAAAGTAAATTTTTGTGCTTCCAAAACCATTCTTATATTTTCTGCAATACATTCACGGGTGTGGAAGATTGACATAACCTTGTTCTTAGCTTGATGGAAATAATTAAGGAATAATTCTTATTGAAGACAATCACAAAGTGGTGCTGGTAGAGTAAAAATTATACATCACAATTCCTTCAAGGTAAAACACTGGGCAGCTTCACACACAATTCTGCTGATAAAAAATGCTCACCTATCCAGAAGGAGGTATCGCACCCCAGCATCGCGGATGGCCGGGCACTCGGCGCAGGCGTCTTCCCGATCGCAGCCGCTGTTCCATGAGGAGGTGAAGTCCTCATCCACTGACACCATCGAAGTGCTGGAGTTGAAGGTGCCAATCTAGACAAAGAATCAAGAAAAAGTTATCAACTTTAACAAATATTTAATAGACATATCATATATAGAGGGTAGGGAAGCAAACTAACATATCTCGAGATATGAGAATATCACACTCAAATACATGTAATCTTGGAGTAAGTTGTGCTTTGGTTTTTTCCCTGTGCCAATTTTCTACTCTAAAGTCCCCGGTTGGTTAACAAAGAATTCTTGGGTTAGTGAGTAGGACACCAAACAGTTCAAGACATTTTGTAGTGACAGTTGGAAGTATTATTTGCTCTTTGGACAAACAGTAATTATGATTTTATGATCTCCAATATTTATTTTTTTCCAAAATTGATACAACCAGTCTCGTTTTTTGGTGACATTTTGTTACTAGCAGTAGTTTTGTCCTACCTAGATGAAGTTGAGTAAGTCGTTCCTTTTGTGCACATTGCACTAAAATATACATTGCAGGTTTTAGGGTCACAAACCATTCATGGACACTCAGGAAAATGCTGAGAAGTGTTGCTTTTTTTTTAGATAAGCAACTGATTCGACAGAGTTGCAACGCATATTGGTCCCTGGGCGTCCAATTCCTGTATAGATCAATATCATTAAAGCCTGCAGGTGAGGAGACGGTGGTGAGGGGCGTTTGCAAAATTGAATGAGAGTATCGATCAAGCTACATATTCAGCCAAAAAGGATAAACCTGTAAGTTAGGCAGAAGTTTCAGAAAATCCAAAATGTGACTATTGTGATACTGATTTGTAAAAATGCTCAAGTTTTTATTTCTATTTTGAAAATGTTGCTTACAGAGGTCTTCCCACCAACGCTGTAAGGTAATGGCTAGGCTCTTCACTTAGTTTGAGGAAGACCCGAGTTTGATCCCATGTACAGACAATCTGCTTGGATTTTTTCCCTCTCAGCTTTGGTGGCCCTTAGCCCGTCTCTTTAATGACTTTACAGTGTTGCAGGGGATGTAAAACTGGTAACCAAACCAAACCAAGTCTTCCAAGCAAGGACTGACATAAGAGGCAAAGTTTTGGCTGAGCATCAACCTCTTCTGACAAGGGAAAAACCCAAACCAACTTTTTCTGACCATGATGGTAACTACGCAGTGAAAAAAAAAATTGTCATATCTTTGTAAAGCCATTGTTTTTTCAGTTTGGGTTTGGTTTCGCTTTTGATTTTCCGCCCCTTGTAAAAGTCAGGTAATTTTAGAGGCGGACTACCAGGTACTAACTGCCGGGGCCAACCCCGACTGGGAAGGAAGTTATTATGTTGACTTGTTATCACATGTCATTACTGCATGTCTACACCGCCTGCAAAATGAATTTCCCTCGAGGGATGTGTTGGTTGTTTTGCATAAGGCCGAATAGTAGAAGGATTGTAGTGGCGTATTCGCCTCTTTGCTAAACAATCAGCGGGATGAATAGTCATCTTTTCTTTCTTTCTTTCATTTCCACACACTGCTTCAGGTTACCTGATCGTAATTAGCGCCACCGAAGATGCCTCGCTGAATGGTGTTGAATCTGTAGTTAGCGACGCCCTGTCTATCCTGGAACATGAAATGGTTGCCGACCGGGTCGGTGAACTCCACACCTGCCAGTCTGTTGGCCAGTTCCTTGCGACGGACCACATTATTGCTGTATGCCTGGCAGACCGTGCCGTAGTTCTCGCCTGCAATACACAAAGTCATTGTGATGGTGATGGAACATAATATCATCCTCTAATCTAATAAGAAGGATAAATAACACCAGGCATTTATATGCATGCACCATGGATACAAGAGACAAAAATCCCACAGACCACAAGTCCTTCGGTATTTCATGCATCCCATAGGCAGGTCATACCAGACCCCCTGCCAACCACAAACGTTCCCAAATGTGATCTATTGAATATTCATGCATCACGGATCAAAAAGATAAAAATCCCACAGATGACAATACTCCTTAAGTGTTTTGTGCAAACTGCATATTATACCAGAACCCATGCTAAACTCAAAAACTTCCCTAAATGTCATATTGGCTAAAACAGCCAAAGAAGCCAGTGTCTCTATAAACATATAACCTAAGCTTTAAACTAACCAAATGTCACCAGCAGTGGTGTAATGGTTAGGCTCTTCGCCTTGCATGTGGAAGACCCCGGTTCCATCCCCGATCGCGGTCAATCTGGGATTTTTCCCCTCTCAGCCCGGGTTGGCCCTGACCAGCAGGGTCGAAGTAGCCCGTCTCTTAAATGACCTTACAGTGTTGCAGGGGACGTAAAACTGGTAACCAAATCTAGCCAAATGGCATCTACTAAATACTCATGCGACATAACAAGATCAAACTCCAACTGACCACAATGCTCCTTCAGCATTTCATGCAAACCAGAGGCAGCAGCATATATGATACCAGTCTCCCAACAACTAACTTCCCCAACTGTGACCTACTGAAAACACATGCTACATAACAAGATAAAAATCACACTGACCACAGTATTCCTTCAGCGTTTCATGCAGGCCATAAGCAGCAGCGTAGACAGCGTTGATGACATACACAACTCCCGGATCCTGCTGGTAGCCAATGCTGTTGATAATGTTCTGCAGGTTGGCCGAGCATGCCTGCTGGTAGCCCATGGTGTTTGTCTTGGAAGTGTAGCACTGGTGAATCTCCTGGTAGTACTCCTCAAACCACGGGTTCTCAGCCGAGTTGGCTAATGTCTTTGAGTTCATGTACCTCTCAAAGCTCTGCCAGGAGGAAGAAATACAAAAAAAAATAGTTATTATAAAATAATGCCTTTATTTGTCCCAATGGGGAAATTTTGTTTACAACAGCATAGTCAAACCTGCCCAAGACAACCCTTTATTGTCCAGAAGAAAAATGCTACCTTTCTACATGTGGCTGTCTTGCACAGTGTCTTTACATAGAAAAATAGACGCAAGGGGTGAAACAGGAAGTGGTCATTTGTACATGAGATTGTCTTGGACAGGTTGTCGCTAGGGCAGGTAGCACTGTACATGACAATAAGGCATAACACAACCTTAATGTTCGACCCAGCGACAGCATACTGATGCTGAGCTGACCAGACTAGTACTCTTTTCGTGTTGCCAGGCCCCTGGCAAGAAAGCCGCTAAATTTCTACATATATTTTTGTATATCATGCTTGACATGGCAGGGAGTAGGACCTATGACACACCGACGAGCCAAAAGCGAAAGCTTTTTCGCGACCAGAAGCCGTGTTGGAATTATCTTATCGCTCTTCCGCTTTCGCTTATTCGTGACCGGAAGCCGTGTTGAAAATATTTTATCACTCTTCCGCTTTCGTTTCTTCGTGACCGGAACAAGTCGTAGTTTAATAGTTCTATTATCTTTTCGCTCTTCCCTTGCGCAGTTTCCGTAAAAACTATGGTTTTTCCGTAGTTCCGTAAACTTGAGCCCAATTCCGTACAAATTACGGAAAATCCGTAGAGGTTGGCAACTCTGAGGACCTATGACAGGGCTGCTTACATCAATATGTAAGTGGTCGCCCACAAAATTGTTTGAAAATTTTTCAAATGTTTACCTCCGGCCAGAGGCAGTCAGAACTTTCGATCACGAGTCAGATTTTTTACAGGGCTGCAGATGCTAGATTCCCAGTGGTAAACCGCAGGAAAAGAAGAAAAAAAAGGAAAATCAAGAACACCTACCTCAACATCATCCGAGTCCAATTTGATAGTGAGGGAATCTACTGCAAACTCCTCTGCATCTTCAAAGGCTTCCAAGTTATCTGCCCATGTATCTGAGCCAAAAAACCTGCAGGGAAAAGGGAAACAGGGTTTAGTTTGGTTTGTAGTTTTACATCCCTCGTAACACTGTAAGGTCATTTACGAGACAGGCTATTTCGGCCCTGCATGTCACCACCAACTCAGGTCAATTACTACCACAGAAAAATAAAAGTAACAAAACCTACAACAAAAAAACTATCATTTACAAAAACAAAAGTATCGTACCTCAGTTTTCCCCTTGCCCTCTCTGAGCGCCCGACAGCCTTGAGCACAGAGTTGACGTATTCCGTGTCCAGAAAAGAGATGACAGTGTTGGCTGCTGGCTTCTCAATCAGTCGAGCGACCACAAAGTTGGACGTTTCCCTGACAGGAGCAAAAGAAATTTATAGAAATGAATAGATCTATCATAATTTTTTAAAAACTTGGGGGGGGGGGGGGGGGGGTGTTGTTTTAAAGTT
>JAUKPP010283688.1:0-10534 GCA_032273245.1 Phyllaplysia taylori
AGTTAGTAATGGATTTTTGTTCTTGTTTGCTTTTCAGACCCTGATCCGGTTCTTTTTTGAGTCACCACGGTTCTTTTTAGTGTCACCACTTTTTTTGGACATTTTTTGTAATCACCTTCTGCCATTTTTGTGTGTGCCCAATAAAGTTTACTTTGCCCAGGACCTAACCTGCGAGCCTTGGACTTTTGTCTACATCTATCGTCTCTATTTGTCCACTCGCTCACATAAAACTAGTAACCAAAGCAAACCAAACCAAAAGACTATAAATTGGGGCCAAATTTAAATTCTATAATTAGTTATAGGTCAGACTGGAATTTAACCCTTTATAGTCTAGTGACTGTAGGGCCTACACACCTACGTGGTTTACACTTGGTGTACCTTCGTTGGTACTTGTAGGCCTACTTGCCAAAAGTGATTATTGCCACGGCAATGGCGTTCATTGTAAGTAATGTTAGGAGGCGGAGGCCAACTTTCCATCATCGTCATCTAACCGTGCAAGTGGAGGCGGGTAGAGTTTACAGAAAGGACAGAAAACTGTTCTTCACTATTGAACGATCTTAAGAAAATGTAATTTTTGTGTATAAGTGATGCTTTTATTCCCCCGATGAGAGTAGACTATACTATTTATCATCCCAACAAAAGAAAACGTACAAACAAGATTTTTGTGCTCTTGCATTGCTAGACAACTGAGCTTCTGTCGGCACTTGTGCGTTTAGAATATTCCTGCGACTTGAGTGGTTAGAATAGGCCAAGAGCAGGCCCGATGTGGACGGCCGTCGGCGGTTACCTTCTTAAACCTCACATTTTTATTGCCCCTCTTCGTACCACGGCGATTGTTCTTCGGGTCCCCAGATGGCAAATAACCCGATATGGGGACACGTAGTAAATCAAACAAACATTGACAGCGCAAAATCTAGAGGCCACCATCTTTGGTTATGACTGGATAACTTGCAAACTCCACGGTAAATGTAGCCTACATGTTCTAAACATGATTTAGTACAACTGTTTTAGTTTTAGAATCAAGAGGAGTAAATTTTTATTGAACATCGTCTTCAAGTGTTGAAAAAGAACTGTTTTAGAGTCAATTGGACAAATTTGGTTGAACATCATCTTCAAATGCTTTAAAAAAGTTAGGAACCTGAACCCAATGGTGCATAATTTGTTATCATGTGATCAGTGATCCCCCACCCCACCCCCACCCCCACCCCACATACACATACACGCACGCAGTCTCTCTTTCTCTCTCACACAATCTCTCTCAGATCTCTCTCTCTTTCTCTAACTCCAAACTGTCTTCCTTGTGTAGTTCTTGAAGGGCTTGTAATCTGTTAGTCAGTGTCAACCTAAAGTCCTGTTTGTGTGTGGCTAAAACAGCCAAAGAAGCTGACGCCTCTATAAATAAATTACTTTAAACTAAGTAACTTTGCACTGCTTTTGTGTGTCCCTCAAGAAGTTGACGTTGAACTTTGGGTTTCAGCTCCCCTCCTGCTTCGTTCAGAACTTTTTCAGCGTGAGCTTCATTATAGCAGTCACGAGATATATTATTATTATTAGCACTCTTTCCATGGCCATAATGCATGTGCAATGTATTCTTCCATACCCATATAACCCTCTCCACATTAACTGTTATGCTCTTTTCTAAAAGCCACAGAGAGATACAGAGAGAAACGGACAGCGAGAGAAAGTCTCCAACACACACACACACACACACACACACATACACACACACACTCACACACACACACAAACACACACACACACACACACACTTACATACAAACACACACGCCCTCCACACACGGTGAGGATGATTTATGTGGGATTCAAGTTCAAGAGTCAAAAGGAAGCAGATGGCTAATCTAATCAAAAGAAACACGCATGTTTACAAACCATATAAAATACAATCCATGAAAATGTTAGAAGTTATTTATTTTAAGAAGTGCCAATCCAAATACCGGCGTCTGTGGAGTAAGCCAAATGGTTAGGCTCTTCGGCTTATACTATAGCATGCAGAAGACCAAAGTTCGATCCCACGTGAGAACGATCTGCACTTATTATGCTGGGATTATTCGCCCCCCCCCCCTC
Organism: Phyllaplysia taylori; assembly: GCA_032273245.1. Classification (NCBI taxonomy): domain Eukaryota; kingdom Metazoa; phylum Mollusca; class Gastropoda; order Aplysiida; family Aplysiidae; genus Phyllaplysia; species Phyllaplysia taylori. The sequence goes on from JAUKPP010283688.1 coordinate 2,086, forward strand.
CCCACCCCACAAAGGAAGTAAAAGTAGATACCAAACCAAACCATGTTAATTGTGCTCACGATCAGACCTCGAACTTTGATGAAGAATTTCTATTCTTTTCGAGAAAAGCAGAAATTACAACCTTAAAACCTTGTCATCACCTGTCGGTGTTTGGTTACCAGTTTTGAGTTCCTTTCACTGCTGTAAGGTCATTTAAGGGGGAGGCTACTTGACTACTTCAACACTGCCCGAGATCGAAAACTACAGCAGGAAAATACGCAGATATTCCGCACTTGGGGTCGAACTCGAGTCTTCGGCCAGACTTGGTGACTAGACCAGGCCTAACCATTACACCACACCTTTAAAAAAAAAATCTATTCATTGTTTAATTTAAGAAAAAGAGAAACAACAACAACAACAACAACAAGATGTTTCTTGCCCTTATGCATGAGCTCACTTTATTCATAGGCCTAAGTTTAAGCTATTATTTTGTGACTTTGACGTCAAGGTTAGCATAGGCCCACGATAGATTAGCTGGGAATTATCAGGCCTGAGCCTATCTATTAGGTTGTCGGATTAAATTTTGAAGGGCTGTTATTATTATTTTTAATTCATTGCTTTCATCTTGGTTGCCTTTAGGTTTCTTAAGCGTAATTAGATTATTCCATGCATCTTAAAATTGTTAATCCTGTGCACTTAGGTCCAAACCTACTGCATAGGGCATAGGTTAATTCTTAAATATTTTTTTTCACTACATAGGCTAATCGATTTTACAAGGGAGAATTTAAACTATTTAATTAAAGAGGGGGTTGGGGGGTGGGGGGGTGGGGGGGGGGGTGCTACTGGTAAAAGAACACGCCTATCTATAATCAGGCTACGGTAGGCTGTTTCTTATCCTTGAGTAGACCTAGGGTCTGCACTTATTGTTAATACATGTAGCCTATGATGTTGTTGCTTGTTTTGTTGTTGCTGGCCTTGTTATTATGTGCGTTTTTAATATCATCATTATTCATGAAAGATAATACTATTTGTAAGCATCAATGCTTATACTGCAACAGGCCTACTTCTTAAAACGCGAGGCTATATTGAACAAATTGGAGAGTAGGAGAGAAATGAAGTCGGGAGTAGGGAGGGGAAGTTCTGGGGACCCTAGCCTACGTATCTAGGGTTTTATCTCTATCCTCCTTGTGTAACCTACATTTACATATGTATTATCAAACTCCTTTGGCCATTCGTTATCCTATTGAGGATTCCCGCCTGTCATAATAATACGACCATTGCGTGTCACGTGTAAGTCCATTCCCTCCCCCGCTCCTCCACCCAAGCAATCAAGCAGGGAAAAACTGTACTGCGATATTTTTCTTATTGTGCCTCCTGTGATGAAACTAGATCTAGTTTTACTTCTAAAAATCTATAGTTTACTCCCGGTGTGTCAGTGAATCCTGGCTACATCATTGTGTTATTTCCGTCAACAAACCATCTAGGGGAGATGACTCTTACTGACTTTCCTCCTTAAAATCATAATTCGATGCTTGTGGGCTGAATTTGAGAGACAGATTTGACATTGTGAACTTTTACGGAGGACAGTGGTCCTGTCAGGTAATCAATTGCCGTTTTATGTTCATCATGTTCAACAATGGTTTATCTATTTTTTAAAAATCAGTCTTTTTTAAACCATGGATGTAAGAACTGTGGATCTAGCAGACGACACCGTCGCAACCCGCCCCAGGCTGGCTCAGCTGTGTGTGTTGATTATCATGTCATTCATAATTCATGGTCATGTGACTCAGATTCTGAATCCGATGGTTTCCTTTATTGTCCTGTGTTCTGTAGCCTAGAATATCTACCACATTACCACCAAGTGCGTGTTTTCTCACATGTTGTTTTCTCAAAATGTCTCAGTAAGTGAGTAAGTATGACTTCACTAATTTTATGTGCCACTTATTCTAAAAAAAAAGGCCTAGGGCAAGGCAATGTTCACAGGCAGAGTGACTCAGTGACTAGACTAGACTAAACAGTATCAGTAGACAGGAAGGATAGATTCATTACATTTTACATACAGATCTAAATCTAGGCTATTGTTGAGATAAAATGTAATCTAGGTTACAATATTGTCAGTAATGTGACAGCAATTTAGATTGAGCTTCTCTGAATGAGACTACTGAGGAGAGTCTAATAATATAATCTCACTGATTAAAGTTAAAGCAGGAAGAAGATCACAGGCAATTTGAATTATTAATTTCTAGCTGCATCGCTGGCTTCCCCAGGTAATAATGGAAGAGAGAGATAGAGATAGACAGAATACACACAAACTGCGTGGTCCTGATCCCAGGTTCAACCTCATTAGGCTCATTCCCTGGCGCTTTTTCGGTAGTTCCCACCCCAACTATTTATATATATAACAAAATATTTACATTGCCGATTTCCTTCCGGTTGCCACTCAAGTCAGATAATGAAATCCGATGTAGATCTAGTCTGAATAAGGGAAAGCTGAACCAATCGTAAGGGGTGGGGGGGGGGGGGGTGGAGGGGGTTCAGGGGGGTCTTCCCCCTGACAAATATACGTCTTTCTCTCTCTCTTCATTCGTTCATTCCTATTCTGACTCTTCCAACCTGGCAGATTAAATTGATTCCTCCATGCGCATGCGCATATCAAAGAAAACACAGAAATTTCCGGTAGTGGAGTGACGATATTTTGCTATAAATAGTTGGGGTGGGAACTACCGAAAAAGAGCCCATTCCCTGTCCTTATAAGACTAATAAGAATAATAGGGGTCTCAATCCTCATTGTAATCTGCATGCAAGCATGAGTTCACGTCAGTGCGTGCGGGAAGGTTGCGAGGAGCACTCGTGTGGAACACTATCTTTTTGCAGACAACTGCCAACTTTCAACTGTGTAGCTATCGTAGTTTTAAGGGAAAAGTGACACATGTGTTAGCAATAGATTTTAAGTTGTGAGGTTGAAATACCCACGTTCTCAAAACAGGAAAACTAGAACTGACGATCCGTCAGTCAAGGAATATAGATCTAGGCCTATATATAGTCTAAATAAAAAGATCTCAAGGCTACATGGAATAGGCTCAGATGAGGTCAGAGTAGAGGTAGGCCAATTGAACTTTCTATGGCAACATTCAACCATTGCTCAAGGGCAGTTCCAATCACGAAAATAAACCAGCATTTTCGGCTTAAAGGCATTGACTTTAAGAACCCATGGAATGGAGAGTAGAAAGTGGGGAAGCTTGTCTTATTTTTCAAGACAAGCAATTTATTTATTTTTTGTCAAGGCTCAATTACATGGTCCACCTTTACTTTTAGGGTGGGTTGAAACTCGTCGGGAGCCAGATTCGATTTCTGGATTGTCATTTAACTATGCTTGATAAAGTCTGGATCTTGCTCTAGTCTAGTATGGACCATTTTAAGCCTTTACAAATTTAGTGTTGGTTCAACTCATTAAATGAAAGTATTGAATTGAAATTGAAACTAAAGAACCGGAGTGGCATTCTTGGCTAATCCTTTCTGAGTAGGGCCTTATACTTGCACTGGCTTTAATAGACACACTCTGGAGCAGATTTAATGTGCATTTGATGACATTACAAACAACATAATAAGTTCAAGTTGTGCGATCAGCCCTCGGTCTCGCACTTGGCCAGGTTTTCTTCCCCGATAGGCTGGCTGTCTCACTAGTGGACTGGATCAGAGGGCCTTCCTTTTCTTTCGTCATGAATCGCCTGTAACTGTAAAGGGCGTCGTGTTATTTCCGCGTTTTTCTTAGAGAAAGCCTCTTGATATTTTTCTGATACATGACTGTCATGTTTTCATAGTCCTTGTCAGAACCAGCCAATCACTCTCCTGAAACTGAACCCAAACTTGCTGTGCCCTTCCCGGTACTAAAAAATGTGTATTGGTACTCGTACTTCCAAAAACCATACGGCTCATAAAAAATGCAATAATTTCTATAATTAATCTTTTTATAACTGTACAGAATGTTATCCCTTTGGGTTATGTATAAGCAGGCAAATTGATTGAAAAATGAGGAAATAAATCAACTTTTGATGGGTCTTCCTTTTTTTTTGACACCCGGCTATAATAGAGGTAATCTTTAAAATACTCATTCCAAAATATAAGGAATACAGTCTACACGTGATCAGCTGTTTTTTTATACACTGTTGTGTGTGTGTCAGTGTGTTCATAAAAACATTTTATACAGAATGCGGAGAGTGATTGATTCGGTTTATCACTACGATAAGTGTGGTAGCCCCTTGTGAAAATCTTAATCTCCTTGAGGAGGTCACACAAATATTTGGGTTTGTAGGTCTTGGCCCTTTACTTTACCAGCTTCTCCGCATGAATGATTCAGAAATCTATGATTATTTTTTCTTTGTATCATTGTAGACTTGACAGTTTCACCTGTGTAATCTTCATTTATTTTGCGAGGATCTTTCAATGTTAGTGTGAGTTCTGACGACAATAAATGCACACATTTACCACTAGTAGAAGCTTTTCGGATGGAAGCTTATTACATATAGGGTGCTTTCTGATTGCTTTGCCTTATAGAGGAATTACTTACTTCGGCAGTATTTAATTCTCATGTGGTGTGAAAAGGTAGGCTGTACTGTATTCAGGAATGACAATGTTCTGTACATAAATTTACTGAAATCCAAACTTTTCATCTCACTCATTATGTCTTCTGAACTGTAAGTCCCTACCTACTATAATGTGTTATGTTAGGAAGTATTGTTTAGATGTTGCTTTTTGTGAAATCATGAAATTGATGAACCTACTTGATTTCATCAAGAAAACAATTCCGTTAATTTTTTTTCCCTGGCTTGAGAGTGAAATGTAGATCTCTCTCTAAAATTTCTAAATAGGGCTCGTTACGTAGTAACCAAGTCTTTTGGTAAATTTTAGCTCATATGGAGTATGGAGTACCTACATTTTGTATTCAGGAAGGACAAAAATAGAATGTTTTCTAGGATGTCAGTTATGGTCATTTTCTTTCTTCAAGTGTTGTTGACATTTTTTCATTAGTGATGTGGTCATAGATTCAAACTCAAAATTCTTTTGTTGTTGTCATTTTTCCCTCATCTCTCGCCGGACTACTTGGTTTTCTCCATCACTACATAGAATGGAAATCATAGGACTGATTTTTTTTTTCTCCTGCGTGTTTTTTGTTTTTTTCACTTTAAAATATACATAAAATTTTGGGCCCTTTCAATTTGTTATGAACTGTGTAATTGTAAAAGTAATAGTAAATTTAATATTTGGCTAAGGACACAATGATAAAAGTGAAAGAAAAGAATGTTTTATAGCTAGGCCTCTCTTTTTTTTCTTTTTTCTCTTCCTGAACTTCAGAACAGTGAAATAAAAAGTATCACATGATTTACAAACCATCCTTTGCCCCACTCAACTACATAGACTCGATGAAAGAGATAAAAGTAAAAGCAATGAGCAGAGAACAAAAGTTCTAAAGAGAGATGCACGCCATGATTGATGCATCTGGCTGTCACATTATTTCATTACGCCAGATTAATATTCTATATCTGTCTTTGTCAGCAGTAAATGTAGAGCAGACACGAGACCAGCCTTTTATGTGCAGCAAATGGCCCATGCAGACTGCCTCATTATTAGTAGTGTGTGTTAGTTTATTTTGTTTGTGCACGTGCGGGGTCATAAACTATGATAAACGCAGGTTGATTGGCAGTTAGTGCGGTAAGGGCAAAGTTTGGTGTCATGCTGAGTATATAATGCTGTATATATTGGCCTGTTATTGTAAAAATACAAATTGACATTTATTTTTCTTTTATTTTTAGGAGAGCATGGGTGCTTTTTAGGAAGTCGAATAGAAAAAAAGTTTGACATGAGGATTTGTACAGTTTGGTCGGATTAGTTCTTAATAATCCCTCTTTCTCTTTGCGCCTCTCTCTTCCTCTTTTTCTATAATGGTACTTTTTTTTAGAACTTTCTTTCTTTCTTTTTCTTTCCTTCACGCGTTCTCTATCTTTCACTCATCTCTCTTCCTCTTTTCTCTTGCTCTGCCCACTCTCTCTCTTTCCTTTGTTCCCACTTTCCTCTCTTTCTTTGTATTATATTTATCTTCTCTCTTTCTCCCTCTTTATTTCCCTCTCTCACTCCTTTCTCTTCTTCTCCTTGCTCTTTGACTCTCTTTCCCTCTCTCTTTTTCTCCCACTTCTCTCTCTCTCCTTCTTTTTTCTTTCTTTTTCTTTTATGCTCCCGCTCTCCCCTTCTTCTATGACTTATTCGGCCCCTCTCTCTCTTTCTCTCTCGTTTCTGTCTTTCTTTATCTCCCTCGCCCCCTTCCTTATCTCCCTCAGTCTTCTCTCTCTTTCTTTTCCTCACTCTCTCTCTCTCTCTATTTCTTTCTGTATCGTTCCATATCTCTCTCACTCCTTATTTTTTTTCCACCCTTGCTCATGACCTTGAAATATGTACAATGTAGACTACGATAGTTTATAGATTTGAATTAACAAAACTGTTTTGATACCCGAGTTCAATGACCGATACCGACGAAACACAGCTTCTTGGGCAAAACCCCAGAGAGAGAGAGAGAGAGAGAGAGAGAGAGAGAGAGAGAGAGAGGGGGGGGGGGGGAACCCCGAGAATAAACGAATGATGTGCTAAGTAGAGCAATGATCTCAGGACATACGAACCCCGCCCACAACTGACAACAATTAGTAGTAGTTGGTAGTGGGTTATGACATAGAGGCGCCAGTCAAGGCTGTTTTAGCCTAACTAACAACAACCAAAGAATTAATACGAAGCAGCAAAACTGATTGGTTTGGTTTTGGCTTAACGTCCCTTACAACACTGTAAGGTCATTTAAGGGACGGGCTACCCCGACCCTGCCTGTCAGGGCCAACCCGGGCTGAGAGGGACAGTCCCAGCAGAAAAAAAATTATATACTGAATCAAACAAACTGCCTCATGCGGGCCTGAAACTCATGTCCTCTGCGTGATAGGCGAAGCGCCTAACTATTACACCACAGACGCTGAAAAGGGTAAGGATTATACATACCAAGGGCTTAATATATTTGCAGTTGAACCTGCTCAAGCGACCACCTGTATAAGACGACTACCTGCACAAACGACCACTCTCCACCGACTCCCAAAATATATTTTTTTTAAATACATTATCACTTTCTTAGACGATCACCTGTCTACAACGACCACCCTTTTCTCGACATTGGGTGGTCGTCTTAGACAGGTTTGACTGTAATATTCTTTGATTATACTGACACGGAAAGGGTCTACTAACCAAAGCCCAAGATGTGAGTGTGTGTGTACGTGCGTGTGGAAAAAAAGGGGGGGGGGGGCATTATGAAACAGATAGACTATAAATAAGGCTTTTCTTTTGAAAGTCTTTTTGTCCGCATTTGCCTCCTCGCCATTAACCCTTTAGCTCAGCTCGGTTGTAAAGGCCAACTACTGGTATGTGGGCGAGACATTAATCGGTCCCTGCTCTACTTTTGCCCTATTCTATACCCAATGCTGTACAATGTCAAAACTCTGACGTATCCATCTTTAAAATGCTTATATAAAAGTTGCTGACCTGGATATTTTTAAAAGTACGGTAACTTATTTTATAGCCATTTCCGCTCAATTTGTGCCGTTTCAGCTGACCCGGAAGTAATTCGAAATTGGACTTGGTCAAAAGGTTGAAAATTGTGTAAAGTGAAGCAAATTGTTTTGGTTTGGCTACTAGTTTTACGTCCTTTGCAACACTGTAAGTTCATTTAAGAGGCTACTTCGATCCTGCCTGCCAGGGCCAACCCCAGCTGAGAGGAATGAATCCTAGCATAAAATTGAGAATAGTCCTTACGTTATGTGGAATCGAAGTCGGGTCTTCCGCTTGACAGGCGAAGAGCGTAACATTTCACCACAGGCGCCAGCGGAATAAGTTTAAAGACCAGACTACATGTTATGTCCAATCGTGTTTTGGTTTTGGCATAACGCCCCATGCAGCACTGGAAGGTCATTTAAGAGGCAGGACCGCCGATTTTACGTCCATCTCCGATAGGACAAGGGTTGGAGCCACGAAAACTCCGAAAAAATCCCGGTGAACCTCCCTGGATTCGACCCAGAACCTCCTCATCTGTAGACGGGCGCACTGCCGCTCGGCTACCCCGCCCCCGCCCCCCTCCTTTCAAATTGTGTAAAGTAAAGCAATTTGTTTTGTTTTCGACTGAATTTATCCGTGTTAAAAAAAAGGCAATAAGCCGCCTCTTTGCCCAGAGGTGACGCGCGGCGTCTTCATCGATCCACCCGCCTCTGGTTTGTCGGTGCCGAGCTTGCCAACTATCCCGAATTTTTCGGGAATGTCCCGAAATCGAACCAAGTGTCCCTAAGTCCCGAAAATGGGTAGATTGTCTCGAAATGAGCCTTGCGCTGTGAAAATTATAATAAACTGGTTTTTTTTTCTCTATCACGTTGCATTTGGTGAAGATGCTGTTGTG
>JAUKPP010283698.1:0-10534 GCA_032273245.1 Phyllaplysia taylori
TCCGCGACCGGGGATCGATCCACGGTCTTCCCGCATGCAAGGCGAAGAGCCTAACCATTACACCACAGCGCCGGTCATTCGTTGATTGTTTTGCATAAGGGCGATAGTACAAAGAATGTAGCCTACTGGGGTATTGATCTCTTTTCTAAGCAATCAGCGAATTGTTCAAATCAATGCACAATGTTCATGACAGGCTTCTCTGTAGACTGTAGGCCTACAACTGTGATACTGTCAGCAAGATTTAGCACTTCTGGGATTTCTAGATGTGCGCTTGTACCTATGAGAGAACTGTATTTATCTAGTAAATCACAGGGAAATTGAATTCTGACTGGGTCTGCCTACTCGGGAAGAGACTGTTCAACTACTGGTGATTTGCTTTATATGGACCACCTGACTTCCCAACCGCTTTGCCATCTGTAACGCTTTTATGCTTAAAAAAACGGTGCCCTTTCAAAAACTTTGACTAAAGCAGCCAAAGATGCTGGCGCCTCTATAAGCAAATAACTCTTTTTGTAAACTTCTGAAACTTTGAGAAAACAAAGGGAATTCGAACAATGTGTCCAGGTTTTGCATTGCACTGTTTTGATGCATGAAGATAATATAAAACAATGGCAGACTTATGGATCCATAATTGCCATTTTAGGAGATGGGCCATATTAGGGGAGTCTGTTCTACAAGTGTGAGGGTCCTCCGACCTGTGTGTTGAAGCCATACTTGCCGAGTCTGAATCCGAAAAGAGGGGATCCAAGTATCCCATACTATACACTTTCTAATGATGATGTAAAAAGCGAGCGTAAAACCTACGCCTTTGAAGCTGAAAATGGCCGCGACTTTACTAGGACGAAACGTCCTTTGTCTAGTGCAAATGGGGTGGGATCTAGACCCTCACACACTATGAAGGCCCGGGGTGGGATAAAAACCGTTATCTCTACACTCAGCTTTGAACGGCGAGCCATTCATGGGTTTGAAACATAAAGGAACAAAGAAATTAAAAATGCTTTTCCGCAAAAACCCACAAGCCCAGGAAAGGTTACAAATCGTGAACGTGAAGGGCCAGATGTGTTTACAAGGTGACAATCAAGGGTCCTCGTTCTGACAATGTTTGAGGCTGTTAAATCTCACCATGTTTCTAACAAATGTGCGTTTTCACACCTCTGCCCTGGCACTAATCATCCACACTTGCTTTGTGCACTTACACTCACACAAAAAATTCAGCAAGCAAAGATATAATTTTAAAAAAAAGAAAGAAAAGAAAAAAAAAATGTAGACCGTCCGGGTGTCCAGAGAGAATTTTAAATCCCTGCAGCTTGCAGCTCTTCGCTGTCGTTTGGTTTACTGAGCTTTAAAAACAGTTCAAATATTTGCAGAGCATTTCCGTTTCGGGCCACGGAACGAGTTGTAGGCACACGGGGTTGTGATTTCAAGTGTCGCTACCCTAGACTGATTAGACCTTATGGATCAAACCTCACTCTATAACCTAAACACCCCTGGTGAAAAAGACCCCAATAGGACATGCATTGACAAAACACAGATGGAATAAACCCCCAAGGGAAAGAAAAATACGAATAAGAGGCTAAAACAACCAAAGAAGCTGGTGCCTCTATAAATGAATAACTCGAAACTAACTAACTAGTAACTAGCATCTGCCTTTCTTTTGCACCATGTAGCAGCACAAATGGGTAAAACAGTATAAAAAAATAAGCTGGTGCCTCTATAAATAAATAAATTGAGCAAAGTTTAAGTGTAGCAGCACATAAAACTTGCAGTGGGTGTATCGTCAGTGACAAAAATCAATGTAAATTATGAAGAAATAATGTGCCTTAACCATTACGCCGTGCAGTAGAAGATGCGATATGACAGAGATAATCTTCAACCGTTTTTTGTGTAACCCGCCACTAAATGTTATATGAGCCAAACAATATTATGCATCATAATGGAGGGTGCAGAAAAATGGAACTTAAAAAAGCAATGGACCTCTTTATTGATAATCGTCTCCATTATGGTTTGCTGTCAGTAGAAACATCTTTAAAAGATACAAACATATAGATATATAATATTGCGTTTTGTTTCTTCGTTTCTCTCTCCTCCTGTCACTCTCTCTCTCTCTCTCTCTCTCTCTCTCTCTCTCTCTGTGTGTCTGTCTTTATCCCTTCTCTCTCTCACACACACACTCGCACACACTCTCTCCCTCCCCCTCTCTCTCCTTCTAGCTTTCTTGTCTTTTCAAAAGAATACAACAACCACGTCTCTTCCCTTCTCAAACGATGTTAATCTCTTTGAATCCCAGGTCCTGGGGAAGACTGATTTGTCCACCCCTCGTTCTCTTTTTCTTTAAAAAAAAAAAAAAAGATAACGCTTTTGTCCTGCCAACCTGCTATGATGTATGTGTACGAAGCATTCGCTCTCAAGACAACTTGCAGCCAGGCTCTTCCGCATCATCTATCTAACGTCGGTCGTTTCTGGGCACTCCTGTGTGGTCTACTCCTTCTCCTACTCTTTAAGTGTTACGATTGTCTAATCTTTTTCCTGGCGCGTTATTAACGATCTTGCATTGTCGATAGTGCCCTAGAATTTAGCTTAAAGTTAAAGTTAGTTGCTTATAGAGGCGCCAGCATCTTTGGCTGTTTTTGCCGTAGTGCCAAAGAACCTTAACAATTCAAAATATGTAAATATAATATTGACAAATGTCCATGTTTTCTCTCTACTTCCAGAGACAACAGTCTAGCTGTCCCCATCTAGAGGGAAGCTCTGGAAAGACGAACTCACATCCAAAGATATCAGGAAGAAGTATCAGCTATGACGAGCGTGAAGATCATGTTGCTGGCGGGGGAGAGGAGAGGCCTCACTACCAACCGAGTGCCCGTACTTCAGGAGATGAGCAACACAGCAGAGTTGATCCTTTCATGAAGACATCTCCTAAAGACCACAGCGGGCACTCTACCCTCTCCACCAACTCTTCCACCCACTACTCATATCCTGTTTTAGAGTCGGGTCTCGCGGCCTTCTCTAAGGCTCGGTCTGATCCGCTCGCCTGCAATATCAATGGCGAGATGGTGCTCGTGTGGAATGACGTCACGATCCATCATGGCGACGGAGACAAAAATACACCGTTGGAGAAGGCGAGTATTGAGGAGGTGCTCGAAGGCTTTAAGGCAGCCGCTGAGAGGCATTTAGAAGATAGAGGGACAAATAGTAAGAATGACCGCGAGGTCGGGAATGGAGATACAAGTTTTGAACTAAGCGCGAGGTGTATGGATGATTCTCAAGGTCTTACTGACTCTGGCTGTGTTCAGGACGATACACAAAATATGTTTTGTTTCGAAGAAACTGATTTGGATCAGGATATTGTGAACGAAGAATTGTCGCCTGACATGTCCTTTGGACACACAGACGGACAGAGTCATCCTGGGATGTTCGAAACGGTCTCCAGAGAAGGACCCAGTCTTGGTTTGGATGAGGCAAAACTTCAGTCGGGGGAGAAAATGGGTATCCAAAGCATTACCCACACCAATTGTGGGTCAGATACTGCTCCTGAAGATGGCGCCAAAACGTCGCCAAGAATGGACAGTGGGCATTTTGAAGGCATCTGTGGTCAGGAAGAATCTTTCTTTGCTGATGACATGAATGAGTTGCCCAGAAAAGATAGTGCGAACTTCGACAGCAGCGGTGGTATAGGAGAGTTTTCTGAAGATAGTGCTCACAGTTTATCAAGAATAGATAGCGGACATTTCGAGGGCAATAGCTATCTCACATCCCTGTGTTCCTCAAGCAGGGAGAATGGGTATGACCTAAGCAGTAGTTGCTTTCCCAACGAGTCTCTTGAAGAATATTCAGAAGTTTTCTTAGAAGACTCGACTAGCTATGACGCTGATTCCCCGAAAGTGAAATCTGCACGGAGTTCTGAAGACGCGATAGACATTCAGAATACAATCATAAAGTGCTGCAACCCTTTGTGTGGTAAATCTAGAACTCTAGACGTGGCGCGCCACTACTTCAAGAACTGCCACAACTGCCCTGTAGGTTATTACTGTAGTAAAACGTGTAGACAGGAAGACTGGGCGAGGCATAAGACAAGCTACTGTCACGGCAGTCGTGTGAATAGCGCCTGCAAGCGCGTCATCAAACTATGTAATTCTGATGAAGAAATCCGTGACGTGTTGACCAGATTGGCCAGAAGAGGTTACATGACAAACGGACGTGGCTGTATCATGCTGGGATTCCCAGATTTATCCTCCGCAGAAGATTTTCTCGAGTTCGGGCTCGGAGTCTTGGAACTAAATCCGATCTACGTGTCCCTTAAGGAGTTGAAGATCAGCAAAATGTATGGGGATATACACAGTAGACTCACAGCTCTCTGTCAACAATACAATCCACAAACTAAATTTGTGCTGAACGTGGGCGTTGGAGCAAGGTGGAACAGAACTTTTAGCAAAACTGGGAACCAAGAAAACCCAAACCAGTACGGTACTCTCGACAGCGGTTACGGCGACAGTCTGTCTCGGAGGCCTGGTCGCAAAAACCGGTCTCGTTCTGGCAGTGTCGGCAGTGACGGCGGATACAGCAGTTTGAACGGAAGCTTATGCCACGCTCTAGACTCGAGCTCCTCCCCAGCGGTGGCAGCGGTGTCTGATGGTTTCTCTTACGAGGATTTCAGCGACACCGTCTTACGCCAGAAAGGACCCATCATACAGAAGTGCGCCAAGCTTCGGCTAGGCTCGCCATCACGCAGGCGGTGTCGAGATCAGGTAAACGGCAGCCACAATAACAGCTACAACTGCAACAGCAACCACAACAACAGCAACGACCACGGCAGTAGGGAAATCAGGAATACCAAATCTAACGCAAGGACTAGTATGCAACTACCTCATGGTAAAGACAACAAAAACTGCAGCTATAGTCATTCTGGTGCCGCTGCAGAAGATCATCCTAAAACTTTTCGCCAAGATCACAATAGCAGTTATAGATGCGAGAAATGCAGCTGCAGCAAACGCAACAACAACGACAACAACAACGTTATCAGCAGCAGAATAAACACCAACAGCGATAACAACAGCAGGTACACGAAGTCGAACAACTGTAGTAGCATGAGCAACGACAACTGCAGCAACATCAACAACAACGACAGCTACAACAGCATCAGAAGAAGTACTAGCTGCCTGGACTGCCATGATACCACACCGCCTCCCGAAGACCCGTACACCCGATCCTTGCGCCGCTACGGCCCGACACTCATCCTCACAGGGGTCGCTGGCAGCAGAAGTGAAGACAGGGACCGCCGGAAGCGCGAACTCTGTTTCGCTCACGTGCAGCGGAAGTTGCGTCACAGAGGCGTTAGCCTACGTCACCAATTCCCTCTGGTCTACGCCGAGTTTGTGGATTACGTCACCACCGGTCGTCACTTCCCGTCTCAGATTATCTACCCGGTCGACACGGTTGCTAAGCAACTGTTTATGTGTGTCCTCATGCCTGAGGCTGAACCTGGCCTTTACTGGACTCAGTCGAGACACCTTTTGGATGACCTTGACATTTCGAAAGAGAGCATCTCCAAATCTTTGTCTCGATCTCGCTCGCTGTCTTCGTCACTCCACACAATCCATAGACACTCAGAGACGGATCTCAACGATAATGAAACTGATGAAAGTGATGACGATGATCTCGATAATGCACTTTCGCCCCCCAAAGACATTGAGCCACCACACTGGGTTAACCCAGTTAAGCCTCTACCATCGTCATTTTTCACAAAGAATGGCACACGGTATCAACCAACAAACGCGAGTCAAATAAGAAGAAGTGTCTCATCTCCAAACCTCACTAACTTTACTAGTAAAACTAAAAGTGACCCACCCTCTAACCCCGGACAAGGACCCCACAGTCCCCACTGGTCAAGCTTCAAACCTTTTCCCGATGCCATGTCTAGCCCGAAACTTCGTAGATCAAGGAAATATAAAGTTATTTCTACGAAGGAAGAAACTTCGAAATCCTTGAACCATGAACTAAAGGGAAGTAACAATTTTGGTCATTGTAGGGACCAACCATATTATCAAGCACCCAATACAGATAATGGTTCTAGAAATCAGGGCGAAATGGCCACAAATGACAAAGCATCTGGATCTGCCCGTAGACCTTCACCTTGTAGACAGAAGTGTGACCAAACAGGTCGCACTGGCAATGTTCAAAGTCAGAGCAGAGTTTGCACTGACTACACTGACAATACGGCAACTCCTGTACTTTCCTCTCGTGTGACTTCAAACTTGGCCTCAGAATCTCAAAGCCATAAGCATAAGACAAGTTTGGAGAGTTCATCTAGCATGGTTTCTAAAAAGAGGAAAGACGCAGTCAGATCCTCCTCACATTCAACAGATTTCAACTATTTTTCTCCAACTCACAATTCTCCAACTCACAATTCTCCGTACATCAATGATAAATATAGCACCTCACCAAAATCAGCATGGCCCCCATCTCATGAATATGTAAATAACATCATTCGTCAATGGAACTCGTTTCCACTACGCAAAAGTAAAAGCGCTAAACAGCTCAGTAGAACCACGCACGTGCCGTCACCACATTGTCATAACCATCCTCAAAACGTGAGTGGTTCCATGACGTCACGTGACATGAGCAAACTAAGGTCACACCCATTCAAGCAGTCACATGACACAAGTAGGATTATTTCTTCAGATTGGTAACATCAAACCATTCCCTTGTCCTGTACTTGTGGTCTTTGTTAACTCTCGGATTCTTGTTCCGAGTTGGTTTTGTCACTCACACTGACTATGTGTTAATTTAGAGTTATAGAAATTCATGAAATACATACATATTATGTAGACCTAATTTACTTTAGAATGCTTCCTTCAATAATTGTCTCTGGCTAACATTTCGCTGTTTGTTTTGCATAGAGGCGAATTCTCCATTACAATCTTTGTATTATTTGCTCTTATGCAAAATAATCAGCGATTTGTCTGTTTATAATATAGCCTACAATGCAGCTTGAGACAAGTCGGTCATAGACTCCTAAAAACAAATGACCTTAGATTAGAATGTTGTGATTTGTTCTTTTTTTTATCTGGAATGACCACTGTTACACCTGTTTTCTTGAAATTATCTGAAGTTCTTTCAGAGTATTTGCAGGCAAGGTAGCAGTTTGACCTACTTTGGTAGTGCCGTGACTCTAATGTGTTCTTTGATAGTTTTTTTTTCATCTGATTAAAGTTGTCTTCTGTTGAAGACTGTACTACTTCAACTTCAACAATTTTGTGATTACTGTTTTAAGCACAGTATTTTTCACACTATCGCTACTCTTTATGCATGTTGATTAAGCATGTAGCATGTCTATGAAGGTGCAGTTGTCTTTTTAGTGTTTTTAAAAAATAAAATTAGCATGATTAGATAAAACAAAAACAGAAAAAGATGTGTTATAGGCATAAATTATTTAGACTCACGCTGGGCGTAATCTGGTGAGAGATCAGAATACATTTATACATAAATGATGTATTCGAATGCGTAGAAGCCAGAGCTAATGAGAAAACTATGACTCAGATTGTGAGAAATTTATAAATTATACAAGTAGGCCTAACATATTATAGCTATACATAATTGATAATAATCTTGCATGTAAGCCTACCTAGTGACTGTGAGAGAAACTGAAAAAGTTTTGTAAGTCTTTATAGTATGGTGAAGTGGAAGAAAATATTTTCTTAATGAAAAAAAAATAATCTCGCTTTTTAATTAAATGTTTTCGGCCATGTATAGGCGGTTGTGGAATAACATTCTATGGAAGCTTATTTTAAGAGGACTGTTTCGTGTGAATACTAACTGCTATTAAGTCTTTTTTATCACCCCTTCCCCCTTTTAATTTGATGTCTTGTCTGAAGTAGACTGCCTATAATGCAATGTTTATTTTTACCTGGGGTGAATGGAATGGATATTCTGCCTTTTGTAGCTGAAAGCATTGACGAAATGTGCCTAAAGTTGAGATTTCTTATAATAGTCGTATAAAGTTGATGGAGGTGATAGGGACATTGACATTTGACACTTTTATTCTTAGCCCTCATGCACTTTTGTTAACATTCTTTTTGTTGTTACAGTACAGTGTGGTTTGGGAGAATGGTAACATACAATATGGCGTATTTCAAACTTAACAGTTCGATTATCAAATATGCCGTGAGTGTGAATGGCAGTTTTTGCTCAAATGTTGTTCATTTTTTATTGTGTTCTTTGTTTCTATAGTGGTCATTTTGTTTTTGCATTTTTACCATTGCACTGAAAACGTTCATTTTAAAGTTTCTAATCTTCGGTGCTATATTTTAGTTGAGCAGGTCAATAGATACATTTCTTTTTCATTCGTGTATATTTTATTCATTAATAAGATTAATACAGTTGTAACATTTAAGATGTGCAAGTCCTCTGACATTTGTATTCTATTCTGAAAATGTTACAATTGATGATTTGATCAATGCGTCGTCAGTTCGTGTACAGGAAGGTATACATTTCGTAGTGAAGCTATTGCGACAATACATAATTTGTCATCTTTAAAGTATACTTCATAGATCGAGATAATAATTATATTTTTACTCATCATAATCCAAAGAAATAAACCTGTACATAACATTTCCTTCATCTCTCCCTTCCCCGTTTGCCAATCGTAGATTTCGCTTTACTTTGCTCCTTTTCGTTTTCTTTTTAAAACATGACAATGTATTTTATTCTTCTAATTGAATGTGACTATAGTTCAAATTTACAATTTTAAACTGTACTTTTTCACATGGATTGTGGGGATTTTCGCTGTGTTCTTGTACCTCTCACCCCTTTGAACAAATAGAATATTTCTAACCAACCTTTCTCTTCCAAATGCAGATGTTAATGTAATGTAGCTCAAAAAATGTTACCAGATGTAGGGAATTCTTGGGGGTTATTCCTGATGATAAGACAGCCTTTGTTTTATGTGAAGATGTTGAAATGTTTCTGGTTTTAACCTTCAACGAACAAGCAGAAAGATTTTCCACTGGCAAAGATTTCAGAACACAGCAGAAACACTCACCCTATGTTGTGGCAAGTATGCCTATTCAATAATTTTTAGAAAGGAAGCACTTACCAAAATCTAAAAATATAGCTTTTTTAAACTAGATTTTTTTCTTGTTTTTTATTCATTAACATGCTTTGACTGTCTGTTCGGTACAAGTCTTGTGAACAATATCATTTCCCTGTATAGTTATAATTATGTAGAGTAGCTTCCTGAAACTGTGCAAAATTTTGTGATCTATTTATTTTGATATGCAAGAAAAATTATAATAATGATTTGACTCGCATTACATTGTTTGTTTCAATCTTTGCTTTGTGTTTACTTTTCATATGTCTCTTTTTTTCTTAGTTAAAACACAAGTGTAACTCAAGACTTTATGGTTGTTTATGAGTGGTGACATGTTTTACGTCCGTCACCAACAAAATATGGTTATATCCATGGCAGTATTAGAACAAATGTCCTTGATGCAGAATGGGTTTGAACCCGGGACTACTGTGCTGCCGTCCTGTCATGACAGATGCCTTTTTTATGTCCACTTAGAAAACCACATTGAGGTATGCACAACCAGGTCACTATGTCCTGCGTTTTGGTTTTGAGCTCTTTCTAACTCGGTTACAGGGTTGTTGTTGTTGTTTTATTGAAAGATGATAACTTCAACACCACCTACTTACAAGAGCCAGTCAGGGCTGAGAAGGTATTATCGGTACATTCCTGAAGAAAGACGAGGATGCTCCATTAAATGTTAATATTTTACCTCCCCATCCAAGATTCGAACCCCTCATCGTCTGAGTGCAAGGCGAAGAGACTCAGCATTTAGCACCACATGCTAAATATCGCCATTTTTTATATATTTTTAACGGATGTGGTGACACAATACTTGTGGCGTCGGTGGTCTAGTGGTTAGGCTGCCGGACTCGTAATCGGAAGGTTGCGGGTTCGAATCCCAACTCCCGAGTAAAACTAATAACCAAAATTCAAACCACTACAACGCAATAATATTGAAGGGCAGGGGAGGGGGGAGGGCGTCTATTTAAGAGGTTGTGGTCGTTGCTTTCCTCATTCTCTGCGTTTTTAAGGGGACATAACCTCCGAAAGTTTTTGTTTCTTCCTGTCGGGATGCTTTACTGAGTCGTGTCCCCTTGACAAAAGTCATGTTGAACTTCGATCCAGTCGTTTCTTTTCTAGTCGTTTTCATTTGATTTGATTTATTATTAGTTTTACGTCACTTGCAACACTGTAAGGCCATTTAAGAGACGGACCCCTCCGTACCTGCCTGGGCCTGTCAGGGTGAACCCAGACTGAGAAGGACAACAGGAGAAAAAAAATAACCATGCTCGTCCGCATGTCGAATTGAACTCGGGTTCTCTTGCTGCCTCAATTATTGACTGCAATAAAACTAACGCTGAGTTTTTCTAGCATAAGTACCGAGTATGGCACTCAATAATTGTCTGTGTTCATAAGAATCTAATCTCGTAGTGCGGTAAGGATGACAAAAAAAAACAAAAGTGATGTTTG
>JAUKPP010283709.1:0-10534 GCA_032273245.1 Phyllaplysia taylori
GCCCCACGCGGGCCTCGAACTCACGTCCTCTGCGTGATAGGCGAAGCGCCTAACCATTACACCACCGCGCCGGTAACAGCTTTGTTGTCCCATACAACGCATGGTTTTTGCGAAAACTGCATTGCCACATCAATGTGGAAGTATGTGCTTTTGTTAAAAGCATTAAGTATGTTCTGAAGTATGTTCATAATGGTGCCGACCAAGCCACATTCCAGATACATGTACAGCAACCTGGTGATGAAATTGCAAGCTTTTTAGCACACGTTAAATCCCTGCACGGAAACTGCATGCGCATTTTTTAAATGCCTTTGCATGAGAGATTTCCACGAGTTGTGCAACTTGAAGTGCATCTTGAAAATGGCCAGCGATTGTATTTCACAGAGGAGACAGCTGCACAGACTGCTGCGAATACCCCGCCTCCAACAATGCTCACCCGTTTTTTTCATCTTTGTCTAATGGATGAATTTGCACTATTTAGCTCTACAGTGACGTTCCTCAATTTTATACTCAGTTGCCAGGAACAAGGATATAATGGAAAGGGCAAAAACGAGGCAAGCCAACGGACGTTGTTGGAGTTTTCGAATCACAGACTCTAGGCAGGATGTAGACTGTAAGTCCCAAACAAAGAGAATGTTTGCTGTCAGTGAGAGGGGCGACTTCATTTAAAGTACTCCACGTTTATGAAGGCCAAACACATCATTCGTACAGAGAGGCATGCATAGCGCAAGGTCTTCTCGAGGATAACACCATGTAATGTATCTTGCCACAGTGCACCTTCCCAATGCATTGAGAAACCTTTTTGTTGTTTTATTGTGTCAAGCCTTCCCTAATGATCCCATGGCTCTTTGGGAGGAGTTCAAAACACCGGTATATTTGAGTATCTATATTCATATCTCCTTCAATCTCGATATTGGGGAGAATGAATCTGGCCCTTATAAGCATCGAGGACATGGTCATGACAATGGGAGGCCTGGCATTAGAGGATTATGGACTACCAAGACCTGAGAGAGATGCGGCAGAACGAACTGGCCAAGATTACAAGCATGAAATGAGTTATGGTGTGGACCAGCAGCAAATGATTGCAGAGCGGAAGTCTGAAAGCTTTACTGCAGACTGGAGGCAAATTTTCACGCACTTTACGGGACAACTATAAAACCAGAACGGTAGACTGTATTTCCTGGATGGACCAGGTGGCTACGGAAAAACTTTCCAGCTGGAAACCATACTAGCCTCAATCAGAGATCGAGGTCAAATTGCAATTGCAACCGCCAGTAGCGGCTTAGCTGCAACTCTGTTATCAGGGGGCAGGAGGGTTCATAGTACCTTAAAAATGCCCTTAAATGATGTGAAGTCAGAAATGGCAATCTGTTCTGTGAAGAAAGGAACGTCACTGTTGTCTTTTTAAAGAGGCAACGCTTGGTAATCGATGAAGCCCTGCTCCATGCTGCATAGAAAACAAATGGAATGTATCGATAGAACATTGCTAGAACCATGATCATTCGAGAGTCATTCCTCAAGGCACAAGAGCTAACATCGTGAATGCCTGCCTGAAGAAATCTCCATTATGAGAGCATATGACAGTCCACACCCTAACAACAAATTTGAGAGTTCTACAACACAATGGAAAAGAGGAAGGAAGATTGTTTGCCAACATGTTGCAGCTTGGAAATGATATGATTCCCAAAACTGCTCATTCTGATGTAATCGCTCTCAGAGAGTTTGGAAAAATGATAGAGACTGCTGATTTATTATTTGTTGACTGTGTGTTTTCCGGTGTGAGTAAACATTTTTACAAACATAGAATGGCTCATACAGAGAGTGATCCTCACACCTTTAAAAGTGCAATAAACAATATGCTGTCACTGAAACCGCCAGGCTCTACAACAACCTACACCTCAATCAACAATGTTGTGGATGAAGAAGAATCTGTCCAGTTGCCGGCAGAATTCCTCAATTTGATTGGTTTGGTTTGGTTACCAGTTGTACGTCCCCTGCAGCACTGTAAGGTCATTTAAGAGACGGGCTACTTCGACCCTGCCTGTCAGGGCCAACCCGGATTGAGAGAGAAAAAATCCCAGCAGAAAAAAAACCCAGATCCTCTGCGACCGGGGATCGATCCAGGGTCTTCCCGCATGCAAGGCGAAGAGCCTAACCATTACACCACAGCGCCGGTCAATTCGATTGAGGTATCAGGTCTTCAATCACATGTACTTAGCTTAGAAGTCGGTATGCCAACTAATAATGATTCTGAGATCTCTGAACCCACCGCAACTGAAGAAAGACACGCAGTGTGTTGTTGTTGAGTGTAAGAGAAATGTTGTTGTGGTAGAAAGGGGCGAGCAAGGTGGAGAGTGTGACCTGAAACCCTCTATGGTGGTGGGTGTGGTCACTTTCCATTGTGCACAAAAGGTGATTCAAATTCGACCCAGTAGTGAGTGTGAGGAAAAATTTTATCAGCTGTTGAACTGTTGAATGAGTTGTTGAACACACACCTGTGTGAAAGTTTGAAAACAGTGTGTTGCCATGCAAAAAGAATACATGCATAGCGGATCAGTGGGGAGATGTAAAATTGTTTGAGCTGTCATGAATTTGAGTTTCGTGCATTCAAATTATCTGTACTCAAATGCACCTCCATATATTCAAGATATAAGTCAATAGTCTATCATCACAGGCAAGACAAATTCGCCAAAGACGCATTAACTGGAAGTTCAGTTATGTAGTGAAAGTTATTTCTCACTAACTGCTCTGCTACATTAGTCTCTTAAACTTCTCATGACAAATGAAAAATTAACTTTATTCAGTGCATTGTTAGGCTATGAATAGATTACAGTATACAAATAAATAGCAGTGTGCTCCTAGGACTTCCACGACACAATGGTACATATGATAAAAAGCTCATAAGTCAACATGTGGGACAATTTACCCATGCAATAAATCAGTTCATATAATACACACCTTTGATTTGCTGTGCTTTTAACTAAAGATTTGAACTCCACGAAGTCAATGACCAAAATCTATACTGAACAAAAGATTGTAAATTCCAACAATATTTTTTCAACAAATGTATTCCAGTCAGGACTTAATGTGCGGACCTTGATATTTCAGAAAGATGAGCTTGGACAGATATTTCTTCTTTATTCATGCCCTATAATCTGAAAATTCATTGATCCAGCTTCGAACACAAAAAATAACAAAATTTAATTAAAAAAACAGGCTCTCACTTTTTCTGACATGTGGATCACAACCAAAATCTCATTCCTTTCATTGATATTTTCACAATGCCTGCACAGTAACTCAATAATCAAAGATGCCTCGACAGCCCTGGCTGGTTGCTGGGAAAGAAGGTCCAGACTATCAAGACGTGACTGTGTATCAACATGACTTCAAGCAAATAAATTATTGAATTTTTTGGCATGTTTCTAAAAAAAAAGACAATTATCATACACACAGAGAGAAATGTTTGTTTTGATGTGATTCCAAGGTACTATTGACACTTTGTTAGGTCATTTTAGTGCCAGAAAGTCAATACCGGTAGTAACATCTGGAAAGAAGTAGAAAAGCAGATCATACAAGAGCACCTATCATTCTGTCAACCACCGGCAGAATAAGGAAAGAAAAACATGGCACACATAACAACATTAACCATTAGCCCAGTGAAGATTAATTTTTTACAATATGTTCTATAGACGGTTGTAGGGCACTGCATTGAGAGAACAATCACAGCATCTCCATAAGCTCAGCCAAAGGCACATAAAACCAACAATAGTCTGCTATCAAAGCATAAAACCATGTTCAACTTAAAAAGGACAATAGATAGTTGATTTATCACAATCATACAACTGAAATCACAAGATTAACAGTGTGTTCTTTGTTCACTCATTATCAATGGGTCAACTTCACACCTTTTGCCTTTAATGACACAACAATTTAGTGGTGTACGCTACTTTCGTCACACATTTAATTACTGCAGGATTCTAACAACAAACCATACAAAAAATAGATTAGTCAAGATGCCCAGACAAATAAATATTATTGTGCAAGATAAATGATATCTAATCATAATGCCATGGCAGTGAAAAAAAATGTAACTTTCTTTTGAAAAGCACAGGTAAAGTGAAAAAATAATCCATGTAGGCCTATTTGCTTTGATTGGGATGGATTATGCACTGTTATTTTACAATAAGGATACAATCCCCAATATCTTCAGTTGTATGGCAGCACTGGAAAAGCAAGGAAGCAAAAAGCAAGTGAAAGAAATTTCCCTCTATCAGGGATGGGTGTCTTCTGAATCTATGTCTGTTGTAAAATATCTAGTTAGTTAGTTTAAAGTTAGTTGTTTATAGAGGCGCCAGCACCTTTGGCATGTGGGTTTCTGTTTTCCCATTACATGTGTTTACATACATGTATTTCCTTTTAAGTGAATTTTCAAAGACAACAACCAATAAAACTATAAGAACATTTTTTTTTTAGAGTTGACCTTACTACCAGGTTTTGCATTTGTATCTCTGTACATCAGGGGTGACAGTAACATCCCATGTTTCATTTAGTTGACAACAAATGGTAATAACTTAATCCCTAAATATTGTTTAGTCACAAATAACACTACACAAAGGGTGACAATGTGATCCAACTTCTGATGTAACATGAAATGGCATTATCATGTCCTAGCCATACAATCAATACAGGAGATTGTTTGGTATTGTTGAAGTCTATTAAGCAGTTATTTCTATTGTTAAAAAAACAGTAATCTCTGCTTTTATTTTAGTCATTGCCACAGAAATATTAGGAAATAATCGGAACAAAAAGGATAGTCCGCTTATGTGCTCTGTTTAGCATGGAGGAAAGAAGAAATGATTGTGCACAGGTAAGAACCCTTCTCAACAAATCATCAAAAAGCACGCTTACGGTACAAATATCTGCAATATTTTGTTTTCACAATCCCTTTACCATATATATAAATATTGATTTCATTGCTTGTTTGCTTGTTTATTTACTGGGTTTACTCTTTGGAAATTCATTCCTCAGGACTGGCAAGTGTGACATTATAAGACAAAATCATCATATGTCATTCATTTAAGGCAGTAACAGACTATGTACTTCTTTTTTTTACCTATGTACATATCATAGAGCTAGCCCAGAACAAACAGAGCAAGTAAACTTAAAATTTATATTTGCAAACAGCTGAGTAAAACAGGCATTATTGAAAAGAGGAAGGTGTAACAGGAACATAACATTTTAAATTTTGAAAATCCGTCAAGAAATAAGCGAGTTATGATGGATTAATTGGTGAAAATCGGCGTCAAATCGTCCCTCTATTTTCTTACTATTCGCAAACCGAGGGTATGGCAAATTCGCGCAGGCTGATTCAAGAGCAGTTAACTCTGAGCAAGAGTGTTTCCCAAGGAATTTCCGTACAGAGAGAAACAGCCCTGGTCGGGTTCTAAATACCAGTCACGTGGTGATTGGCTGCTGGGCAGAAGAGAGAAAAAAGCAGAAAAGCTGATTAGCTGGTGAGGTAGATAAGGTCACGTCTACGCAATGATGGCTGGGTGCTTTGTTGAGCCGATAGTCATTTACAGGGGTTCTGGCATACTAAAAGTGAAATTGCAACTGATCGGTTTATCGCATACAGTTACCAAAGACACGAATGGAAAGATTTATTTATCTTCTATGCAGCAGAGGGTTCAGGTTCCGCTGCGGAGGGTCGAGCTTTGAGAAACAAAGCACAGACCATAAATTGACTATTTAGTCCATACCTCCAATGTAAACAGTGCATCCTTTCCATTTTTTTTCTGTACTGCTACATAATTTTCAAAGGCTTCTACCACTTCAGCATGTCAAAAAATGCTAACCATAGAACATGAAGCTGACTGCTTATTAAATCAAAAGCTCCAGTTGCGTCCCAAAGGAAAAATATAAATTGACACACAAAAAAAGCAATAAGAAACTGTGCAAAACGTTTTACAGCAACATTTTCCGATACAAGAGACACCCCCCTCAACTTCTTTGTTACCTTTAAAGACTTTGGGTCAATGGACAGGCAAAAAGATTTCCACGACATACATCCCAGCTTTCCAAAAAAGACGAAATAATCTAATAGCCCACATGCCAGCTTCAAAATTTTGCAATCATATGATTCTGTGAAAATATTGTAGTGCAAACGCACATGATTTGATGTGAAAGTTTTCCGCAGAGACTCCATTTTAGTGGAAAAGTCTTTGTATGTGTCCACAACCTCAAGACATATATCACCATCTTGTAAATCAGAGAGGAAAGCCAGGCCCCTGTCAATTCTTTGAGCATAGAGTTTGAAATCTTTCATCGCATCCTCAATGCTGTCGACTTGTTCTTTTTCTGACCGCAAAATTTGTTTTTCCAGTTGAGATTTTCTGTGCATGATAGCAACATAGGCTTTATGAGCTGAATCATCCAACGCAAGCATAGAGCGATTTGACACCTCCACCACTTCATCTTTGGTCTTCTGAATAATCTCAGCAACTTTCACAGCACTTCGTTTCTCGGTGGTGAGACGGTCCAGCTCTGACTGTAGGTAAGCCCTGGACTCTTGCAGTTTGACAGAGATGGGAACCACTTTGTGTCTCTTGTGATCCCCACAAGAGCACGTAATGCATATGGCCTCATGACATGTAGAGCAGAACATTTGTAGGATTTCATCTGCATGTTCATTGCACACACGATTTGAAGCAAACTGAAAACTGTTTGTCTTTGTTTCGATTCTCAAGATTTTCGGAGGTTCTGAGTGGGTCTCCAGCCGATGAGCATGGATACAGAATCTGCAGATGTCCAAGTCACAATCTATACAGCGAAATTGAGACACAAGCCAGTCACGCTCACAGATGTCACAGTTCCCTGCATAGGCTGAAACAGAAACAAACAAAAAAGATCAGATAATATCAAGTGGGCTATCACTATCATAGTCTATAAAACATGGTGTGAAAGAGTCCTTTGAATATTCCTCATCCAGTTTAGCATTTCATCTTCACAGGATTTTTCCATGCATTGGGTACTCAAATTATCTTTTTAAAAAGAAATTATAGAAACTGATTTCCTACAAGTTGCTGACACACGAAATTCTGTATTGTAATGTCACTGTTTTGTGAACTTACTTAAAACATACATTTCCAATAAGACGAATTGCTCAGTTAGGACAGCAATTAATCATATAAAAAAATATTTGTTTACACTCCAATACTCCTCTAAGTACGCAGTACGCACTCAAGAAGCATTACAGTGGGAGAATGGATGAGGGCAATCTGCTCCCTTGGTTTGGTTTGGTTTGGTTACCAGTTTTACGTCCCCCTGCAACACAGTAAGGTCATTTAAGAGACGGGCTACTTCGACCCTGCCTGTCAGGACCAACCCAGGCTGAGAAGGAAAAATTCCCAGCAGAAAAAAAAACAGATGGTCCGCGATCAGGGATCGCACCGGGGTCTTCCGCATGACGGGTGAAGAGCCTAACCACTACACCACAGCGCCGGTATCTGCTCCCTGTAACGCCATCTGTACAGGAGGGGATTGCGGAGAAATGGGGAGGATTTTTATGTGGAATTTAGCATGAATATGTGTACTGCAGCTTACTGTGAGTCCCCAAAAAGCAGGATGTGTGTGTGTGTGTGTGTGTGTGTGTGCATTTATATTTGCAAGTGTGTATGTGGTGTACAAGGGGTGGGGGTGGGGGGGGGGATACTGGCGATATTGTGAAGAATGTAAGGCTACTTACTACAAAGTGTACAAGCATGTAAGACTAGAGGGAGATAAAGAGAAGAGAGACAGGTGCCTGTATTACCATATTATATACAGAGGAGTCCACGTAATGTGATCTCCGATAACATAAAATCCCAGTTGGCAGAGTTACTTTTCAAGGTACTTTTAAGCTATTGCTTTGTTATTTCCTCTCTATTATAAGGCATTTATCATGTCCATTGCACAACACTGCCTTTGTCCATCGGAACTCATTACTGTGCCCGCGGCTGTGACTCTTCTCAATGACCACACCTTTTGGACAACACCTTTTGAACATTTCCAAGCACCCCACCCAACCCCCTTCCCACACACACACAAAATAAATAATTATAATTATATCACAAGCTTCTTACTGAAGCCAGGAGTCTATAGCAACAGCTTTCCGGGCACTTGATTCATTACAGAAAGTCTGTTCCGATTTCACAGTACTACCCCCCCCCCCCCTTCTTTGTTTCTTATTCCCACAGTGAAGATCAAAGAATTACAGCCAGCCAGCAGTTCTTTTTTACCTGCTTACATGGCCCATTCATCCTGACATCATCCCACCACCACTGCTCCGTTATTGTGGTCACATAATCAACATCTTCCACTCATTTCCCCATTACACAACTTACCTAACCCGTTGTCTCCATGGCTATGTGATCACTTTTGAACACTGACATGATGGGTCAGTCTTGTTTCTAACAACCATCCAGTATTATCAGTATCGTCAGCTGTATGATATTTTGATATGATACTGTGAAACTCGTATATAATGAAATCGTCCAAACCGACCCAATGTCTTGATTATATCTGAGGTGTTAAGAAAGTTAAAGCAGGAGAGAAATTTTCATTTTCTCTCATTACAACCGAGGTCTTGTTACATCCATGCTTGTTGTACCCAAGTTCCACCGTATAATTTTTGTACATTACAGCCACCTAAATAACTTTAACTACTTGTACAGGGTGTCCAGCGAAATCTACCAAAAAAGATCCCACCTGGGGTAAAAAATCCTACCACATTTTTTACATGAGCTTACAATATCCTGATCTAGATGTAGATACAAGTTACATCCGAAAATCTAATAAGTACATAGCAAACAGAATGTACCAATTTTCAGGATCAAGAATTCAATAACACTGAATAACCACCAAGCGCACAACTTTTACAACTGCCGATCACAGAAACTGCAAAATTCTGACTCGATAATAAACGTGCTCCCAATATCCGCGCTCTAGTCACTAGAACTCAAGTTTGCCCACTTAATTTTAATGTCTCCCGTACAAGTCTTTAGACAATGAAAAGGTTAACAACAATCTACAAAAATCACATTTTCAAAATCTAACCTTTTGTTCCAAGTTCATCTTGAAGACTGATGATGTAGAAGTTTATAGGCAAATCTCCGATTCCTCCGCGTGGCACACACACATCAGTTCTGCACTGAGGGCAGCGGAAGAATCTTCCAGATGCTGAAGAGGACTGAACAACACTCTCTATACATTCAAAACACAAAGTGTGGTGGCATGGCAATAGTCTGGGATCTTTATATTCGTCCATGCATATTGCACACTGGAGGAGCCTCTCTCTGAGTCTTTCAACTTTTTCTGAATCCATGTCTGGAACTTGCTGTAAAAGATTAAAAATTAATGATAATGTCAGTCTAAAAACTCATTAAAAAACATCATTAGTGTAGTTCTCTACATATATATACATCAGTGCATAAATTTTATTTCTAAAAATTGTTTGCATCATTCCCTTCACACAGCAACTGTTGATCATTGAACATTCCGAGCCGTTACTAGAGGATGTTCATGAGATTTAACCACATGTCATCTTAAGGCTGAGGCTTTTGAAAGTCTGCACCTACATTCACATGGCTGGTGTAGAATTTCATCAGATTTATGTGGCAATTATGATATTCATGTCAATACTAGGTTGTGTGTCTGTGTGAGACTGACATATCATCTTGCAAGCAAACCCTCCTAAAGTGGAAGGGGCCATCACTACACAATGTGCTTGTCATTCAATGCTGCACCAAGCTCCAGCAAGGCTATTGAACCTGTTCAAAACAGTCACTCAAGATCAAGGGAAAAAATGGCCGTTATAGGCAGGTGGCTGCAATGGAGAGGGTCTGAGTCAGGGTCAGTTACCTCATGTACAGTTGTACTTGCCCTAGCAACCAGCTTTCCATGACGACCACCCATGCAAATCCCCCCCCCCCCCTCTTACTGGCCTCACCCTCTAAAAAAAAGTAGATGGCACATGGGATATCATGTGAAGTTTACAGTTGCTGGCAATCTGACTAGTTTGACTCCTGAGGAAGTTCTCCCAAGCTTGTCGACTCCTTTGAGCATCTTATCCCAAGTCCCAGTCCTAAGTGTTGACAAGCTTCGTGCTTCCCATTATCTCTATAAATCTAGATGTCTAGATCTATCTTAGCCTTAGCCTACCTAGAATTAGAATCTAGACTGACTAGTCTAGATCTAGATACTAGAAGGCCTACTAAGTTAGTAATAATAATAATAATGACTGCATTTACAGTCAAACCTGTCTAAGACGACCACCTAAAATCGAGAAAAAAGTGGTCGTTTTAGAGAGGTGGTCGTCTTGGAGAGGGATAATATATAGAAGAAATATAATTTGGGAGTCGACGGAAAGTGGTCGTTTGTACAGGTGGTCGTCTTGAACAGGTGGTCGCTTAAGCAGGTTCAACTGTATATAGCGCATATCCCCGCTTGAAAGCAGGCTCTATGCGCTTTACAATCAATTATTACCCCAGCAGACCAAGTC